>CAXIUP010000192.1:447500-537500 GCA_964035015.1 Corallium rubrum | reverse complement strand
ATACCCGACGGATGGCGATAAAGGTTACTTTAAAGTACGCCAACGACTTTAGTTTGCCCACATGTTAACTTTTTGTTCTTTAATAAAGGCATACAAGCAATTATAATAGTTCTTTGTAGTTTATTTTTATAGTTATTACAAATTACATCGTACATATTGACAGTTAATTATTTACACGAACAAATGTTTTTAAATAATATTACCAGGGTTAAGTCACGTTGGCCTGAAAAACAGAGAAAAATCTTCTAGACGTTTCGAGCGAAGGCCCTTCGTCAGGAGAAATTAGTAAACAACTCACATGTGGTCACGCGTATTTATAGCAGAACTACAATGGGAATCACGTGAACACATGTAAGCCAATAAAAACAAAGTAAACAAATAAATTAATATGTAATTTTAGCCTGTGTGCAGGTGCTGACCCAATTTGTGGATCAGCTACCTGCAAATAGGCAAAGAAACAGGTTATAAATCACTATTTACGTCATCAGGAAAAGGTTAAGGAAAAGGTGTGAAATATGGTGGAGGAGTGAGCTAAATGAAAGAGAATCGCTCATTGAGGCCGTGAGGGTGAATGGTACCAAGTTTGTAAATGAGACGCATTTCTTGTTTACGACGAGTATCGTTACAACCTGTAATGGGCTGAATAGCGCAGATTTTAATGTTAGAAAAGGAGTAGTTGGCACTGTTGAAGTGCCTGGCAACAGGATTTCAACCGTGGATTTCAACCGTGGCCGACGCTGTCCTAGAAGCCTTTAACTGTATACCAACATACAGCGACAATGGTAAACCGTAAAAATTTAAACTGTAAATTTTGTAACGAAATGGTATTTGTTTACTTTGTTTTTATTGGCTTACATGTGTTCACGTGATTCCCATTGTAGCTCTGCTATAAATACGCGTGACCACATGTGAGTTGTTTACTAATTTCTCCTGACGAAGGGCCTTCGCTCGAAACGTCGAGAAGATTTTTCTCTGTTTTTCAGGCCAACGTGACTTAACCCTGGTAATATTTGGATTTCAACCGTGGCCGACGCTGTCCTAGAAGCCTTTAACTGTTTTTAAATAAATTGTCCGGCTGCCACGGTGTCCTCCAGCTTGGAGCGTTTAACTTTGTACACGGTACCATGCTGTGTGAGCAGGAGTTTACGTTTTTTTCCTTTATGCTGGACGATTGAACATCGAGAACTTTAACAGTGTTTCGCTTGTTGTCTGCGGGTAAAAGTGCTAAACATTTAGAGTTTTAGCGACAACTTAAATTACGTTAGATTCTCAAGGACTTATGTGTCCCGGAAGGACTTTTATTTAATAATTAATCCCGTTTGAATAATACATCATGTGTCCTCTCTGATCCCCCATTACTCGTGAGTAACTCATGAGTGAATGAGTAACTCGTGAGTAAATGAGTAACTCGTGAGTAAATGAGTAACTCGTGAGTAAATGAGTAACTCGTGAGTAAATGAGTAACTCGTGAGTAAATGAGTAACTCGTGAGTAAATGAGTAACTCGTGAGTAAATGAGTAACTCGTGAGTAAATGAGTAACTCGTGAGTAAATGAGTAACTCGTGAGTAAATGAGCAACTCGTGAGTAAATGAGTAACTCATGAGTAAATGAGTAACTCGTGAGTAATGGGGGATCAGAGAGGACACATGATGTATTATTCAAACGGGACTAATTATTAAATAAAAGTCCTTCCGGGACACATAAGTCCTTGAGAATCTAACGTAATTTAAGTTGTCGCTAAAACTTTAAACGTTTAGCACTTTTACCCGCAGACAACAAGCGAAACACTGTTAAAGTTCTCGATGTTCAATCCGTCCAGCATAAAGAAAAAAAACGTAAACTCCTGCTCACACAGGATGGTACCGTGTACAAAGTTAAACGCTCCAAACTGAAGGACACCGTGGCAGCCGGACAATTTATTTAAAAACATTTGTTCGTGTGAATAATTAACTGTCAATATGTACGCTGTAATTTGTAATAACAATTTGTAATTATTAAAGAACAAAAAGTTAACATGTGGGCAAACTAAAGTCGTTGGCGTACTTTAAAGTAACCTTTATCGCCATCCGTCGGGTATTCTAGATAATTTATACGCTAGCTAAACAAACAAAGTCTTAGCCTAATTAGATTTCTTGCTCCACTGCACTTTGCCTCGTTTCCATGTTTTGCTCTAAAAATGTATACATTTTCGCATTCGCCTAACCCGCTTTTTCTCCCTTTTGAAATAAACGTGTAGATTAAAGTTGCTCGTTTTTAATACATATTAAAATCCTTTTGCGGAACATATGTGTTCCAGAGGGAATTGTATTCGTTAATTTGTTGCGCTCCAGAGATACACCCGAAACAATCCAAAGCACTCTCAAATATCCTTTGGTGTCCCTATATGCACTCCAAAATCCCTCTTGGTCTCCCTAAGCACCCTCTTAAACCCCATCTGGAGGATTCGCGTTGGCTTTGTCGCCCTTAGTCCCCCTTTCAGATGCTCTAACTCTAATATCGTTAATATTCGTAGCTTAGCCCTCTAATTAAGCAAATGTTTCACAAACGGTGTCTTTCCCGTGTGGGGTCTCTGGAGTATACACCTCCTATTTTAAATCTTTAGGCATTATGAGAATATTTCGTTTGTATTCTTTCAATGATTTGGTGGCTCTTAAAGAATATTTACATTTATTGGATCTGTCACAGCACACATAACACTTAAATACGTTAGATTCTCAAGGACTTATGTGTCCCGGAAGGACTTTTATTTGATAATTAGTCCCGTTTGAATAATACAACATGTGCCCTCTCTGATCCCCCAGGAGCCTATGTTACCCCATGATCCAATTTTATTTTTTTATAAAGAGAATATATAGAACTTCAAAGGTGTTATATAGTTGATATAAAATAAATCAATTAAAGTTAAATAATTATAGTACTGTACTTATTTACTATGAATAATTATTTTGAAATGCACACATCCTGAAAAAGCACATTTAGTTTGATATTAAATAATATTATGTAGTAGTATTGTAAAATAAAAAAACAACAAACAAACTTAAATTCTTAGGGCCTGTTCACACGAGACCAGGTTATCTTGGGGGTAGGGATAACTTGGGGGCTAGGGTCAAAGTTGACCCTGTTTCTAAGATAACCCTAGCTTCATGTGAACAAAAGAACATGCCAGTAGTTACGTCAACAATTAATCACATGCAAATGGAATGAGAACAAGAATAATGTGTATACTGTAAATTAGATTTTTTTACAATGTATACTATATATGCATAATTATACAAAAGTTAATTGACCCTAACCCCCGAGTGAAAGCGTTCACATGGAGGTAGGGTTAACTCTGATCCTAGGGTTACCCTATCGCTCAGACCGAATTATCCCTATCCCCTGAGTTATCTCGGTCTCATGTGAAGGGTTTACTTTTTTAACATGGAAATAAACTAACACCAAGATGTCTTGAGGGATAGGGATGACCCTAACCCCCAAGATAACTCACCTGATGTGAACAGGCTCTTAGTAGTTTGCTATAATGATGATAATTATTATTGAAATCATTGTTGCCTTCATGTTGTATACTTCAGATTTTGCATCAACATCTAGCAACAAGTCTACCTGTAATCAGCCATCAACATCTAACATCTGCAGGTAGCAACTCATTTACTGGTCCTTCAGCTGTTGCTGAGTATAGACGGCTATTTTCATTCAAAAATCGACAAAATAGTTCATCCAAGCCTATTAACAAGTCAGCCAAGAAGAGATCAAAACAGCTCCAATGCAGGTTGAAATTCGTATGCCTTTCTTCTACCACAGCTACAGGCCCTCCCTCAAGTGTGAAAGAGAAAACAGACTTATGTAATCGGCTCAACATAACCCATAGTTTCACTTGCACTTCCTCCAACCCCATTTACTGTATCTCTTGCAGTAAATGTCCCATGCTTTACATCGGAGAAACTGGAAGACGTTTAGGTGACAGGTTTGTTGAACACCTTCGTGATGTCAAAAACAATGTGCAAAACAAACCTGTTGCGAGGCACTTCAACAGTGCCAACCACTCCTTTTCTAACATGAAAATCTGCGCCATTCAGCCCATTAGAGGTTGTAACGATACTCGTCGTAAACAAGAAATGCGTCTCATTTACAAACTTGGTACCATTCACCCTCACGGCCTCAATGAGCGATTCTCTTTCATTTAGCTCACTCCACCACCATATTCCACACCTTTTCCTTAACCTTTTTCTGATGATTTTAAATAGTAATTTATAACCTGTTTCTTTGCCTATTCGCAGGTAGCTGACCCACAAATTGGGTCAGCACCTGCACACAGGCTAAAATTACATATTAATTTATTTGTTTACTTTGTTTTTACTGGCTTACATGTGTTCACGTGATTCCCATTGTAGCTCTGCTATAAATACGCGTGACCACATGTGAGTTGTTTACTAATTTCTCCTGACGAAGGGCCTTCGCTCGAAACGTCGAGAAGATTTTTCTCTGTTTTTCAGGCCAACGCGACTTAACCCTGGTAATATTTGGATTTCAACCGTGGCCGACGCTGTCCTAGAAGCTTTAGACTTATGTAATGCTGGTTTGGGAGATGATACCCTTGTGCTGGATTTGAATGAAGACAGTTTTTAGTGCCATGAAAAGATTCTTGAAAGGTATCCAGGACTTAATCAAGCTGGAGGGTATGAGCTTTTACTCTTTCAAAGAGGTGGTGGTGATAATGGAGGATTTCACGCAAGCCACCACATACATCAAAACGTTTGAAAGATGTTTGTGGACAGTCAAAAATGTATATTAGGCCACTTCAAAAGGGTATATTATTAGATTCCAGCTTTGCAGATGAAAAAGATAATAAGGTACAGTAATTTCAAGTTAATGTAATTTCAATCAAAGTTGATATTAGGCTAAACTACTGTACAGTATCCTACAGTATATGCATGCATCAATTTGTTGTGAATTAAGGCAAGAGGCATGGCTTCTTTTAAAAAATTTTGGCCAAGATTCTTCTATAATTTGTAAACAGAGGGTTGTATATCAATCAAAAGTTTACATATTATATTTATTTGTAAACTTTTTGTACTACCGGTACATATTAGTTGCTGGGCTTGACTACTGTACCAAAGTGTGTAAATTATACCAAGCTTGCAAACATATTTTACCACATGCACTTCATAGACACCTTATAACTTGAAATTTTAAACAGGATGATTTTGGTGGTCCAATGATTCAATGTTTTGTATGTAACTCATCAATACTAATGAGTGAAATGAAAGAGCACCAGAAAATTCATGTTAGCGAATCTCCTCCAAGACCAAAGGTACAGTAATGAGTATGATATTTGATTCTCCCCTGCAATTTTTCTGTAAAGGACAGCTGTCAAACAATTCCATTAAAACTCACTTATTACAGCTTGCTATTGCTGCAGCTATTTTGGTTAGTTGCATTCTTTAATAGGTGCCATACACAAAATACGTGACACTTTTTTTGCTGATTTTTGACTCCCCCCTACCCCACTGTGACAATCTGTGACGGTTGGCATTACCCCCCCATTGAAAATTACGTGACTCTGAGCCAACACCCCCACCCCCCAACACCAAATTAATATGCAGTAATTTGAGAGCATGTGCCGGATCTAGATCTTTTTTGGACTGAGCCTTCAGGATCTAGTGTCAGCGATCACCCCACTTTCATGGTAAATACTTCATGCTAGCACCAATATATCGTCATCGTTCGTGGTGTAGAATGAGGATTTGCAACTCTACAATAAATTCTCATCAACATTAACATTGGTGATGTTTAATTTCAGCCTCTCCGTCACATGACAGTGCTTTGTGATACCCCCTCCCCCCTTGTGACATGTGACTGTATTGTTCAAACACCCACCCCACCCCCCGAAGTGTCACGTATTTTGTGTATGGCCACATAGTCCCGTTTCAGGTGTATTGCCAATAGTCATGTCATTGTGATGACGAGTGGTCTCCTCAGTTATGCAACCAACCATGGGAACTGCCTAGTGTCCCAGGTTTTAATAAAGAGATTTAGATTCAAAGACGAAAAAATAATTAGTGACGCCAAAATAATGCCAACATTGCGTGGTCGCTGACGTTTATGCTGTTGAAAGGTGGAAGGCATTAGCAGATCATGCCATTTTTTCATCCTCTTGCCATCCCTGTTACGTTGCCATCCTGAATCTAAATCTCTCTAGTATTATCTAGTGTACGAAATTGTTATTAA
This sequence comes from Corallium rubrum, assembly GCA_964035015.1. Lineage (NCBI taxonomy): Eukaryota > Metazoa > Cnidaria > Anthozoa > Scleralcyonacea > Coralliidae > Corallium > Corallium rubrum. Next base: position 531,271 of record CAXIUP010000192.1, on the reverse strand, counting down.
GTCATCGATCGACATTTAAACGATGTGTTTTAATTTTGTTTTTGGACACGTGATCTCGAAGAAACGGGAGAGAACTAGAGTCTTTGTGAGAATCGTTGTTCGTAAGAGTGTGAGTCAGAATTAAATAAATTTTATAAAAAACGTGAGTAACTTTGGTGTCAGCGGGAGCGACGAGGCGACAGGACATATTCCCCACACCAAAAGGTGGCGACCCCGGCAGGATATGGATATTAAAACACCGTACACAAACGTATTATTTTGGAATAATTGAGAACAACGTAAACAAGACCACAAGAGAAACACGAAGGGATGGCGAGCGAGGAATGTTTCGAGAAGGAGCTAAGGAAGGCTACATTTCATGTCGAAAACATGACCGAGGTATTACAAACAAGCGAGAAGGAAGACGTAATGCTGGCATACGAGAGATTGTGCGAGATATACAAAACTTTGGAAAGCTCAATAACTGCTATTACAGACGCCATGTTGGATGACGACAAACCCTTGGACGAAGTCAGGAATTGGAAAAAAAGCAAAACCGATGAGGTAAAGAGTATTCGTGAGTTTAAGAACGAACTGAGAGAAAGGCTAACTGAAATCAACGAGCGAGAGCGACAAAAGGAACACGAAAGAGAATTACATCAACAGAAAGTTATGTTCGAAGAACAAGCAAAGATAAACCGAGAGCAACAGAAGCTAAGTGAAGAGGCTAGAGCGCGTCAGCAACAACAAGAAGAAGAATGGTTCCAGCGAAAGCTAGAACTCGAGCTAGAATTAGCGAAAAAGAAATCTGAGGAAATTGCCAACAAACCACAATCTGTTAAACTACAAAAATACACAATAACCCCCTTTGAAGGTGATTATAAAGACTGGCTGAGGTTCTGGAACCAATTTACGGTGGAAGTAGATAACTCTGGAATACCAAAGATCAGCAAATTCAACTATTTACTCGAGTTAGTGAAAGGGAAGCCAAAAGAACACATACTTGGATTACCACACACTGAAGATGGCTATGAAGAAGCAAAGAGGACCCTTGAAGCCACTTATGGAAAGGACTTCAAAGTTCATAAAGCACTGATAAAAGAATTGGAATCACTACCAGCTGTCACAAGTACACACAAGGTAAAAGAAATCCATGCTTTCTACAATACTCTTGCAAGGACAGTGAGAACATTGACCACAATGAATAAGCTTGAGAGTGCACAGAGTTTTGTCTACAGCATCATCGACAAACTGGGGCCTGTTAGAGAAGCACTGACACAGAAGGATGACAAATGGGAAGAATGGGGCCTGAAGGAACTGGTTGAAAACCTGAGGAAATACACAGAAAGAAATCCTTTACCACCAACATATAGTGAAGAGCCAGAGGGACACAAAAGACCTCCTAGAGATGGGTTTCATGACAGGAAAGGTAGGGACAAAATGCTGATGGCAAGTTCTTTCAATCAATCAAACCGTAAACCGCAAGCCTGTACTTATTGTGGTCTGAGTAATCATCGTAGCACTGATTGTACCAAGGTTCTGGATATTGCTTCAAGAAGGGAGATATTACAGCATAAGAAACTGTGTTATAACTGTACTGGTCATGGACATATGGCCTCAAGATGTAGATCTCGAGGGTGTAGCAAGTGTAATGGAAGACACCACACATCCTTATGTGACTCAGCCTTATCTGGTCGACTTCCAAGCTCAACAGTTGGATCTGAACATGCCTCAAGAAAAACCTTGGCACTCAACCTCCAAGCACAACATTTGATTCCAAACCGATTCCAGAAAGAAACCTTGGTGCTCGTGATGTCAACACAACTATCCATGCAGCCGTCATAGCCAAGGTCAATGGAGTGCAAGCAAGAATAATGATGGACACTGGGGCTGGTAGTGCCTACATTTGTACCAACCTGATTACCGCTATTAATCTTGACCCAAGTCGAGTTGAAAGAAGGATTATTGAACAGATGTATGGGACGGTTGATAAGAAGGTAGAGATTTACAATGTTTGTATCGAATCGAATGTTGCGGAAAACTTCAAGATGGATGTAGAGTGCATCAATGCTGAGAAACCAATTTTAACCCACCTTCCAAATCCACAAATTTCCATGCTCAAGAAGAGGTGTCATCGATTGAAGCGCTTGAACTTTTGTGATGAGGATGCAACAGAGGAGAAATTGCCAGTACACATCATCTTGGGGGCAGCTGACTTCCAGAGAATTAAGACAACTGAACCACAAATTCTTGGACCAAACCCAGATGTAGACCCAGGGGCAGAATTCACAGAGCTAGGATGGATTGTGTCAGGAAAGGGTAGCACATCAAATGGTCCACAGTCAGAGAGGAGTCTTTTTGCAAAGACAAGCCAGGAGGAATTTGAACAGATGTGTTCATTGGAAGTGCTAGGACTGTCCGAACCAGACCAGAAACAAGACCTAGTCCATGAAGAATTTAAGGATCAACTACACAGGCTGGAAGATGGCACATATTCCACAAGGTTACCATGGAAACCAGACCATCCACCTCTGCCGACTAATGAAGGACTGACATTTGCAAGACTACAAAGCACAACCCGACGATTAGAAAAAATGGAAAAACTGGAAGACTACCATGAAATCATGAAGGAGCAACTCGAGGAAGGTGTCTTAGAGCCTGTGCCAGACTCACCGACAGGAGACGTTATTCATTTTATCCCACACCAGCCAGTGATCAAGGAGGAGGCAGAATCAACTAAGTTAAGAATTGTTTATGACTGTTCTGCCAAGCAAGATATCCATCAACCGTCATTAAATGATTGCTTAGCAACTGGACCTCCATTACAGCCAAAGATTTTTGATATACTACTCCGAAACCGATTGAAACCCAATTGCATCACAGGGGATTTACAGAAAGCATTTTTACAGATCAAGATCGACCCACAAGACAGAGATGCTCTACGACTATTGTGGTATAACGACCTGAAAGAGAAAGAAGTTGTCACCTATCGATTTACACGAGTGGTATTTGGTTCAGGACCAAGCCCATACATACTCGGTGCAACTCTTCAGAAGCACATAGGTCAGTATGCTGAGACGTTTCCTCAGACTGTGGAAGACCTGCTGAAAGATACGTACGTAGATGATGTTCAGTCCGGTGGAGACAACAGCGAGCGGTTGAAGCAGTTTAAGAGTGAAGCAACACAAATCATGGCCGAGGGTGGATTCAAACTTCACAAGTGGCACAGTAACATACCAGAGCTAGCCCAGAGTAATGACACCAGTGGTTGTTCCGAAGTACTCAACAATACCACCTATGCAAAATTGATGGTTGGGACAAAGCCAAATGAGACAAAGATCCTTGGAACTGTCTGGAGCGAGAATGACGACAAGCTTACAATCCGCCTTCAAGAATCGTTTGAGAAAAAGGAAAATGGCCCCTTGACCAAACGAAAGATGCTGTCCATGGTCAACAGTATATTCGATCTTCTGGGTATCGCTTCACCAGTCGTTATTGTAGGCAAGCTGCTCTATAGCGAAGTGTGTTTGAGGAAATTGAAGTGGGACGAAGAGGTTCCAGGCGACATATGTGATCGGTGGGAGAAGTGGTTACGATCTATGAAAGAACATTCCTCGATTAGTATTCCACGCAGTGTGGTCAGCAGTGGAGTAACACGGTTCATTCTTCACGGATTCGCTGATGCAAGCAAGCAAGCGGTTGCAGCTGCTGTTTATGCCCTGTCATTTTATACCAACCAACCCAGCTGTCAACATCTGGTTGTAGCCAAGGCCAGGATTGCACCCAAGAACTTGTCAATACCACGGTTAGAACTTGTTGCTGCTCACATGCTCAGCAAGCTGGTGAATCATATGAAAGGAACCGTGCAAGATAAACCCATTCAGGAGTATCACTGTTGGACGGACAGTACCACAGTACTTTATTGGATTAACGGTCAGGGAACTTGGTCACAATTTGTTCGCAACCGAACAAAAGCCATCAATGAGAATGAATTCCAATGGCATCATGTCCCAACAAAGGAGAACCCAAGTGATATCGGAAGCAGAGGAACAGCTCCAGCCAATATGGGAGAATTATGGTTTCATGGACCAGAGTGGCTGAAGGATCCTGATAGGTGGCCACAGCAACCTGAAGTCACAGAGACGGCAGAAAACAACAAAGAAAGAGTAGCGCCTAAGAACGAGAGGAATCTACAGGCTACAGATGCGAATTGTCCACCTGACACGAGTCTTACTCTTCTACAAAAGTATTCCTCCTACTGGAAGCTCCTGAGAGTGACGGCGTACCTAAAGCGATTTTCCAGCAATTGCAAGAAGACGAAGCAAAATCGACAGACCGGCCCACTCACTACGGAAGAAATGAACGCAGCTGAGAGAACATGGATAATCTTGGCCCAAGAGTCGCAAGAAATAAAGTCGGATGTCCACCTCGAAAAAGACGACCAGGGCATATGGAGGTGTTCCGGAAGAGTACCAGGGTATAAGCCAATCTACCTGCCACGAAGTCATAAGCTGGTGGAATTACTCATTTGGCACTACCATAAGGAAAGATTGCATGGGGGAGTGGCAACGACGATGTGCAGCATGAGGGAGAGATTTTGGACTCAGAAACTGAGGTCGATGGTGAAAGGAGTAGTCCACAGGTGCAACACGTGTCGAAGATATCGCGTAAAGTCGATACCAGCAAGATCAAGGTCTACTCTACCTCCCTTCAGAGCAGAGCTAACGAATCCTTTTGCCGTAACAGGAGTGGACTTCGCTGGACCAATTTACTACAAAATTACCAAAGGTAGTTATGGCAAGGCCTACATCGCTTTGTTTACATGTGCCAGCATTCGAGCGGTGCACCTCAAACTTTGTCCGGACTTGACAGCCAAGGAATTTCAACGAGCTCTCAAGGAATTTGTTGCACGTAGAGGGTGTCCACAAGTCATGGTGAGTGACAACGGGAAAACGTTTGTCGCGACTGGAAAATGGCTGTCTACCTTGAAGAAAGATCATGTCCTTGCAAGTTATATATCAGCTCATCGGATCAAGTGGAAGTTCAATCTTTCTCGAGCCCCTTGGTGGGGTGGCTTTTTCGAGCGCTTGATAGGAATAATGAAGAGAGGTCTCTCGAAGGTGATTGGGAAGAAATTACTTTCGTTTCGTGAGCTTGAAGAAGTGCTGATAGACGTTGAGCAAACCATGAACGAGCGGCCATTGATATATCAAGGTGAAGAGTTCGAGCAGCCTGTACTTACGCCTAACGTACTGCTGAGAGGGAGACCGACGCCAGTTTTAGACGAAGATTTGGAGAAAATCGGAGAAGAAAAGATGTCTAGGCGGATAGCGATGATACAAAGAACCAAGGAGGATCTACGAAAACGATTCATGGGGGAGTACGTTCACTCCCTTGAGGAAAGACAACGACCTGGTTTAAAGAGTCAATTAGGTACCGTACCAAAGATTGGTGGGATCGTGCTGTTAAAGAGTGATACAAAGGATAAAGCGAAGTGGATGCTAGGTCGAGTGATACAGAATGTGACGGGCAAAGACGGAGCAATTAGAGGTCTAAAGATAAAACTGGGAAATGGTTACGTCGTGGAGAGGCCACTACAACTGGTTTGCGATCTAGAGTTGGGCGAAGACAAAGGATGGAAACCCAATCCAACAGCAGGTCCCTTTGTTCCCAAGTCTAGACCAACTAGAAAGGCAAAGGAAACAGCCAAGGATTTCATTAAAGGTGTTGGACTTCTCGAAGAGGAGGAAATATAAGTTAAGGATTGATATTTGAGCTGCTTCGGCACTAAAATAGGGGGAGGGTGTACGAAATTGTTATTAAGTCATCGATCGACATTTAAACGATGTGTTTTAATTTTGTTTTTGGACACGTGATCTCGAAGAAACGGGAGAGAACTAGAGTCTTTGTGAGAATCGTTGTTCGTAAGAGTGTGAGTCAGAATTAAATAAATTTTATAAAAAACGTGAGTAACTTTGGTGTCAGCGGGAGCGACGAGGCGACAGGACATATTCCCCACACTAGAACAGGTTGTTTGATGTGAGAAAACAGATTTAATTGTTAAGTAGTCACGCTGCACCTGTAGAAACATGCTATTCAAATTTGATTGTTCACCAATGTGAGGTGAGTTAGTGATATTTATTATATAAAATAGAATGTTTTATTGATTTTTCCACCACTAATAAAAATGATAATCTCACATGTGTGATTATTCATGATAATCTCTCTAAACATGATCTATTCATGTTTAATGCAATTTTTGTAAGGCAATAGGACAATTTTTTATATAATAAACAGAACAATACATGGATGTGCGGAATTATGAAATTTATTTCTCGTGTTGACCAAGATATCTTACTCGTTCGCTTCGCTCCCTCGTGAGATCAGCACTCCTGGTCCTGGTCAACACTCGAAATAAATTTCATGTTTCCGCACATCCATGTACAGTATTAGGATTTTATCTTAAAGTTGAAATGTGATCACTAGTAGTAATGTCTAGTATACATATTTTTATAGAGGCAAAGATATGCAGAACTTGAAAATATCTTTCTCAGGTATACAGTAGTTTTTCCTAGTTTTTCTCTTTATGGTATTTACTTAAACCATAACATTAATACCTTACATGTATATAACCCATTAACTATTTTCAGATTATTTTTTCCAGCATAGGTGAAGGCCAGTGGTGTTGCCAGACCTGGGAGAGTGGGGGGGGGGGGGGGGACAAAATGATGATGTCATCATTATATGATATCATAATTTTTGGTACTTCATGTTAATTCTACATAATGGGTTATTCCAGCTATAAAAATCCATACCGCCCCCACAGAGGAAATTTGTGCCATCTGGGGAGGGGAGGGGGGTAAATCTACTTCTGATAAGAGTAAAATGTACTAGGACGTCCAAAGCGGGGGAGGGGGTCAACTTCACATTTCCTCCATGGGGGAGGTGTGGATGTTTTCTGGAATGACCCAATAGTATATAGATAATTTGATTTTATATATGATGGTTTCTGGTTGTTTCAGGTAGTGCTAACCCAACACTACCGGTAACGTCCACATTAACCTTAACCCCAAACAGTCCTAAACCTAACCCAAATTATTATGTGGACCTAACACATAGTAACTACGAGACCAATGATTGGCATTGCTGCACTAAGTTTCCAGAGTGGGCTAAAGCAAGGAAATATATGAAAAACACAGGCACACACTCTGTAAACTGTTTGACCAGCTAGTGATGTGCGCTGAGCTCTTGTTGGAATCTTTACATACCCATTCCCCCCTCACACACCACCACCATCACCACCAAGTTTATCACTGGATTTGGAAGGATCTCAAAATTGGTCTTGAAGAGAACTGAGGGGAGCGCACCCCCCCCCCAGCGATGCCACTGGTGAAGGTCTAGATCATATTAGGGTTAATATTGATGTAGTGGGTACTGCAATTTTCAGTTGAGCTTAGAGACTGGAAGTTTTATCATTACACCATCTTAAATTGTCCTTGGTTACGTGTATTCAATATTCATGTATTTAACATTCAATATTTAAACTTTTCAATAAAACTTTCTGAGTCTAAACTCAACCGAAAATTTTAGTACTGTAATATCTTTGCTACTGACAGCTTAATCTGATTTTCGATTTTTAATTACACACCATATAGTGATAGTGAAGAAGAAACAGAAAGCACAATTCTTAATGAAATTTACCCTGATGCGACCAGATCGGAAATGCAGGTTGCACTAGACCAATGTGATCAGGATGTAAATGTAGCTGCTCAGCACCTCTTAGGTAGGGTGATTACTGTAAAGAATGCAGTAGTGTACCATGCATGTATTTTAAACGATTTAACTATTGGAATATTTTAGTAGTGGTATTAACAGTTATCTGTTAACACTTTCACTCTCAACTTTCTGGGAGCTCTCATTGAAGAGTAAAATTGTCTGGTGAGAGTAAATGCTGTTAAAGGAGGACAGTATATTGCCCTCTTACAGCATCTGGGAGGGCATGTGCAATGACCTGAAACAAGCTCAGCTATATTTGTATAATACAGCAAAAAGCTTTTATTGTATTCTAGGAATTCCAGTAGTGTCAGACAAGAACGGAGATAAAGAAGCAGAATCAGCCTTGGTAAACAATGCAATTACTATTACAAGTTTAACACCAGAAGCAGCTTTACTTCAATTTCAAACTCAAACAGTTAATGAAGATATGCCTAAACAACGATTTAGTGTGTGTCGAATAGATGGGGTCAGTGAATTGAGAAAAGAGATTATTGGGATATACAAGAAACCAGATTCGAAATTAAAGGCAATTCCTAAAGTGAGATTCGAAGAAGAAGATGGTGTTGGCAGTGGTCCTGTGAGAGAGTTTTTAGTTCATGCAATAAAAGTAGTGGATGAGGGAATTCCATCTGACTCAGGAAGGTCAAAACCTTTGGTATTCTTTGAAGGGGAGGCTGGCCATCGTTTACCTGTGCATGACCAATCACTGCGACTGACAGGGACATTCAGAGCAGTAGGTCGAATCATTGGGCACAGCATGTTACATGGTGGCCCTGGACTTCATGGTCTATCACCTGCTGTCAAACATGTCTTGACAACTGACTTGGAGTCACAGCAATTGCATGTGATTGTCCCAGAAGACATTTCAGACATTGACCTGCGGAATATGATAGTACATCATGTGAGTACATGTATATATTTATCTATCTTAATCTTTTTTACTTCCGTGTCCTACTGTACATGTATCTGTCTGAATGATTACTGGACCAATGACTACTGTATGTATAGCAATTGTTAGTGTAAAAATACTGGCAGTAATAAAATAATTGTGATAGTTGTTTCTTGGGTAGTTCTGAATTGTACACCATACAGTGTACCATATTTTATTGCCTATCAACAAGAATGCATGATACACAAGAGAAAATTGTTAAGAGATAAATTAATTAACATTGACATTTGTAAGTTGTATTTCTATTTTCTATCTTTATATTTTATCCTATGAGCATCCGTAACTTTAAAAGCTTTTTTTTTTTTAAATTAAGTTGATGACATCACTGTATGATGTCATTGTTCTGCAATCTTGGATTCCGCCAGATTGGATTTGTGTTGTCATTAGATGAATTTAAACAACATAAAATTCATGGAATTATATTAAAAATACCAAAGTTAATCAAATAGTAAAAAAAACACCTAAAACCAGAATTTTGAAATTTTTGCCACAAAAACGTGGTTGCTATGGCAACACTAATCAGTGTAAAAACACTCGGAAGTGTTCCGCAACACTGTATGAAAAGTCACAAAATTTTGTGCACTTATTTTAAATACTCAAAAAGTTACAAAGATTTAAATTCGGGCAGATTCTGCCCCCACCCCCCTAGTCTAGATAGGGTTAATATCCATAAATGCCCATTACATCAACCTTTTAATAATATTGCCCTTCTTTTGAAAGTCTGTTCTTGGTGTTGACTGATGCTATAAAGTAAATTGTCTGAACCTTAGAGTGACAGTTTCTGATCACCTGCTGTACTCTACTTTACTTTACTTTACTGTACTGTACTAGATTGTACTGTCTTCAGGCTTTAACTGATTTTGACAATTGTTTTAATTATTTTCAGCTGGATGTGTTATCAACAAAAAACAATAAAACAAGTGTGACAACTCAGGAAAGATTGGAACTAGAACCATACATTCTTGAAGCTGGCATAGATCCCGACAATATTCTTGAGAGTCGTGAATTGGTAATTCAAGGATTAATGATGTTTCATGTGATAGACAAAAGGAGACTCGAACTTACTGATATAGCAAAAGGTAAGTCACTGTGGTCGTTTTCGATTGATCGTTTTCACTGATGTAACGATTTTTTCCATCCTAGTTTATTCTCACTTATGTTTCCTATGTTGCACATAGCAGACAAAAATGCACCGAGAGCCAATATTGTTTGAGCAAAATGATCAGATTTAAACACCCAATGGCTTAATAATTAATTTTAAAGCCTAACTAAGCATAAGGCATAAATTTCTGTGAAAGAAATAGTTTTCCACAACCTTTGAAACAACGTTATGATGTCAGCAATCAAGAAAGAGAATATCAACCTAAAATTTTCAACAAATAGACACAACAATTACCTCATTACGAAACATGTATCATGCTTACTAGAGTTACTGTGTCATGATAAATCATAATACTTAAATTTACACACTTAAAGTGCAAATGAAACGAAAATTACGTCAGTCTTATTTGAAAGAACACTTAAAATGAGTAACATCTTTTGAAGTTTTTCGTTTCCTTGCTTCGTTCTTGAGATATTTCAGTTTGTTTGATATGCAAATTAAAGATTTTGAAGTCATGACGTGCATAATGAGTTATCGAAAAAAGTTATATAGCTTTGCTATTATCAAACCAAATCAATTCAAAGGAAGCATGTGGGTGTGTTTCGTCCAGAACACTAAACTAAACATGTAGATTTTCAGGTAAGTATATTTGACAATATCAAAGATATATAACTTTTTTCGATAACTCATTATGCACGTCATGACGTCAAAATGTTTAATTTGCATGTCAAACAAACTGAAATATCTCAAGAACGAAGCAAGGAAACGAAAAACTGGAAAGTATGTTACTATAATTTTAAGCGTTCTTTCAAATAAGACTGACTTAATTTCCCTTCATTTGCACTTTAAAAACGTCCTGTGTAACTCAATACAGCTTTTTTCAGTCTTTGACATCTCACTCCTTATAAACTATTGTCTTCTTCAATTTAATGACGACATGTTTCAAAATCTGCCTAAGGTATGTTTTAAGTTACACTTATTTTTTCTTTACTGTACATGAATGTAGGAATGGATGAAGTCGGTCTTACAGCATATCTTATCAAATGCTCTACTTTAACCAAGTTGGTTTGGTTTTTCTCTTGGAAAATGAAAGAACCATAGTGGTAAAAGATGTGATAGAAAGCATATCCTTCCAAGGAAAAGATGAAAGTGAAGAAAATTGTTTAACTTCCAATTTTTTCTTACAGTATATAAATGAAATTAGTGAACGGAAGGAAGGTATATGTACAGTACAGTATAGTATTCATAGTACCGGTATATATTTATGGACTTTTCATGTCACAATGGTCATTATTCTAACTTTGCCTTGTATTTGAGGTTTAAGGGATATTCAGTAAAAACACAAGCAAGTAGTTTGATACTATAAGAAAGTACAGAATATTAGTAAAAATACTGAAAAACGCTGTCATTTGGGTCAGTTGTTACACTGTCATAGAAAACAAAAGATTTCCTTACGTGTTATAATTTTATTTTCAGATGGTGCTGAAGTAGTGGACATCATCTCGTTTTGGACTGGGAATAATAGCCATCAATGTGGGACAGGATCTCTTTTGGTAAAATTTGATGGTAAAGCGAATGATTTACCCCTTTCTGAAACATGCTTTAAAGCTATTATCATACCAACAAAGCACACCAATTTTGAATCGTTCAAAGCAAACATGGATATAGCTTTGAAGTTTGGTTCCAATGGATTCTGTTTCAATTAATCATTTAATCAGAGACTATTCCTGTGTAGACTACAGTAAAAACCTGTGTGTAAGAAGAATAACTTTCCGTAAAGGTTCTTATATACAGTATTTTGGTGTCTAATGAGAAATCAGCATGCGACTATATTTTTAACAGAAAAGTGTTTGTCAGTAAAAAAGAAATTTAGATTGGGTGTGTTCCCTTGCACGTACAGTACTGGCATTTTAAAACTAAAGCATGTTAGCATGTACTGTATGACAGCAATGGAGACAAATCATTAAATGTAGGTAAGCTTTACTTTAGGGGTGTTTACCCTACCTTCACTGAAATGACACAGGCTGATAATTTTAGTCTGCAGGTTCTTAATTTACTAGGTTCTTATACACGGGTTTTACTGTATTTAATGGTGTTTGGTATGTATTTATTCATGAAAACACTTTATGGCTGAAACACGTTTACAGTTAACTGTTATAGATACATGGAAATGGAGTTAAAACACAAAAACAATTCAACAGCAAAGAAAGGATAAACAGTTTAGTACAAAAAATATGCCAGTGCAGCAAACCAGGCTTAGCTAGATTGACCATTGTGTCATTTCACCTTGGAACAATAAATAGGCTGCCATATTGTCCTTCAATACTCTGCCATTGTCCTACTGCAAAATACATGTAGCACAGGGGCACTCCAAGCCTGCACTGCAATAAACCTTAAACGGTACTGCAAGTTAAAATCCACCCAATTTTCGTGTTGGAAACACACTCTAACATAAGGAAAAGTGATTTTCAACATGCAGCCATATCTTCAGACTGGTTTGACTAGATAAATATATATGCATGATACCTCACAGCAAGTCAGTTTTATGGGCAAACCAGTCTGAAACATTAAGAAATTATTAATCCTTTTTTTAGTGACAATGGTTGTGCAACTAGAAGAACTACTAATAAGTGTTTCATGCCTTTATTTAACAATTATTCGCCGAAGGCGAGGTGAATATCGGTGTTTATTATATAGCATGCTATCGGATATGAGCTTTTGCGTAATCTGATTGGTTCCCTACTACCAGACTATCAGCTCATATCCTACTAGTAGAGGAAAAACAAGATGGCGGCATGTTTTTTTAAACTGCCGAAAAGAGGTGAAATTGACGGATTTTTATACAGAAAAACATCAACACCCTCAAACCAATGTATAAAAAAACAATATTGTGTAAAAATACATTAACAAATACACAATTTAGCATGTTAAATGGTAAAGTTCACCAAAAAATTACGTCTTTTTACTTCAAAAACCCGACTAAATTAACGGGTTGATATTAATTTGTTGCCAAACAAAGAAACTCACGGTTAAAATCAAGCTTACAACACACATTTCGTAGGAGATTAGCAGTAAAGAGACTTTTGATTTAGATAAGCATTTGGAGTAGTAAAAAGCATGTTCTTTTTCAAAAACAACCAACCAACTAAGTATAAGTAATTTAGTTTCACTGCCGAAGGTGTTTCAGTTTAATTTTTGCATGAAATCAAAACTTTTGTCATGACAGAAATGCTAATATAAACAACTGACCCACCTTTTGACTTCATAAAGGTACCTTTTAACCTTTTTTGTTGATCTGCTTAACACATTTTTTGCCTCTAGATCTCGAGCAGCATTTATACATTTCGAAGCTGTTTACCAAACAGCTCAGCGAGAAACTCTATGTTGAATGTGTCATTACGCATGGGGGAAGTATTAGTTGCTTATGCCGCAAGTTTGTTGTTTCAAACATTTCGCTGTAATAAGCGCCTCGTCGGCTATTAGTTCGTATACAACTCGAGCTCATGGTATAACTGTTAAATAATAACCGAGACGAAGTCGAGGTTATTATTCACCGATATTTATTGAGCCTGAGGCGAATAATTGTTTTAGTATAAATACACATTTTCGTACTTTTAGGAAGCGCATTTTCTTTAAAATTGTTAATTTCCTTGTCTGTCGCATTGACAACGTTGTCTGGTGGCCATTTTTAATAAACACTGTAGGTGATTATCGAGAATTAAACCGAAGTAGCTCGACCAATCAGCGTGCGTGGTTTTCTGTAATCACCTGTGTATTTATACTAAACCTTTATATTGTTTACAGTTTTGTTAGATCCTTATAGAGTGTTACAGCGTATGCCACTGACATACATGCAAATTAGTACTATGGTAATTGAACAATGTTACAAAATGTTTCAACTCCTTCCAAAAAATTTAAACCTGTTGTTTGAGGTAGCATGTTAAGTTGCCTCTCGTTAAATGGACACGCAGTGCTTGGTACCTCTACAACATTTTCTGATGGCTCCGGGATAGGACCATGCCAGTCCACACCATAGCTGTCATCAGCCTAAATAAGACGAAATTAATGTTAATATTAATAAATACTGTATATAAAATCAAACTACTGTATTGTGGTACCTGTGATGTGTCATTGCCAGTTGCTCGCAAATGTCCGGCCAGTTGCAGCCCTGTTACGATCCCACAACTGTAATGGAGTCCGATTTCGTTCAGTCCGAATCGGATGGTTAATCCATGTATCCCTCCAGGTCTTTAAATGCCTATTTATGACAGGCAGGAACACATAATGTAAAATCCATATGTGCGATTCGTCATCCGGGTGGAGAATACCCTGATGTTCCATGAAATAGAACAGATTGTAAAATAGGCTGAGGCAGCCACCAAACACATCTCTCCAAAGACGTTCTATTCTTTGATTGTGCGTGCTCCGTCCTAGGATCAAGGCAAAATGTCCATTACATGTCATAGATTTTTTAGAGCAATTGTTTTTTAAAGTTAGGTAAATACAAAATAGTTACTGACAAAAAGAGAAAAAATCATTTTTAGTGTTTTGACATTTTATATTTAAAGAACCTCAATCGGAGTGTTAGATAGACAAACCTGTGATCATACTTCCTCTTCCTGGTCCTCGTTGTGGGTGTGATAACATAAAAGCAGCAACATCTACATTCTCACCTCCTTTGTCTGACCGTACTCGAGATGGGAGTCCGAACTCAGAAACAGCTTCCCTGAATACTTCTAGAACAGTAGATGCTCTGTTATTGTCTGAGGCCTTTAAAAATACTGGCATTCTGGAATAGCCATCTATTCCTCCATGAACAACAATTCTCCACCTAAAGTATAATAGACTTTTAACCCATGCCTGTCTGAGCATGTCAATTATTTAGCCTAAAACCACACACACATATATATGTGTGTGTGTGGCTTTATATATACATGTGTGTGTGGCTTTATATATACATGTGTGTAGTGTGTATATATATATATATATATATATATATATATTTATATCACGATTGAGTTGGTTTTCTTTGATGTACCGCGGTGTATATACAGGTTATATCCCGTGCATAAATAATTGGATAAAACTTGTCGACAAAACTCAAAAAATCTTGATCGAAACTTTTTGAAATTGTCGAAACCTTGTTCGAAAACCTCCTCAATCGTGATATAAGTCGGTTATATACCTCGAACTTGGGATATAAGTCATATATTGACCCTCGGGACCTTCGGCCCCTCGGGTCAATATATGACTTATATCCCGCGTTCTCGGTATATAACCTATATATATATATATATATATATATATATATATATATATATAGGTTATATACCTCGAACTTGGGATATAAGTCATATATTGACCCTCGGGACCTTCGGCCCCTCGGGTCAATATATGACTTATATCCCGCGTTCTCGGTATATAACCTATATATATATATAATGATGATGATGATGATAAAGAATTTTCTCAAGTGAAGCTATCCTTACTAGCAAGTAGAAAAGTTACTTGACCATAGCTGGATAAGTACCTTTTCTGCTTGCCTGGTATGGCTTCGTTCACTCGGAGAACAACCTTTATTACCATTAATTACCCAAGTATTAATTTCCACAATGTATATATATATATATATGTATATATATATATATATATATATATATATATATATATATATATATATATATATATATATATATATATATATATATATATATATATATATATATATATATATATATATATATATATATATACCGAGAATTGACTGTAACAAAGTGATTACAGAACTTGTCAATGGTTTTAGAGCGCTCAATACCATTACCGGTAGAGCGGATAATATTTATTTATTCGGTAGACTTGCTGTGCTACTCGGAGTTTCACGCAGTAAAGCGATCGTCAGGCAACTGACAGATCTGGTGAAGCTACTCTCTATTTACAGTGTGATATTAGGTATCGTGTTTCATGTCTGCACTTGGTGAATAGTTCGGATCGTTTGTTCAATAGTGAATTGTTCTTGTTTTTCATAATTGTTAGTTTTTCCTCGAGGCAAAGGTTGCACCTTCTGGAACCAGCTTTGTAGGCGGGAACATTCTTAAGAAGCGACCATATGATGGAAAATGGTTTCTTTGCTGCTTTCAATTTCCATACGTGTTTAGACAGTTCCGTTTCCGTTGAGTATTTTTTGTGAGTGAATGATTTGGCGTGGTTTCTATATCTCGTTTTGAAGTCGTCGGCGGTAACTCCAATGTACTTTGCTGGTTCGTTGTTGTCTGTCGAAACTTCAGCTTGGTATACCACACTTTTTGTAAGGCATTTACCTTCGGTCGGGCATTTGTCGGGTTGTCTGCAGTTGCACTGCCGCGTGTCGTCTGTGTTGTTTGTGTTCGTGTGTCTCGTGTGTTTGTTTAGTATTTTCCTGTTGTGTCTGTTTATGAATGAGTTCATGTTGTCAAGGCAGCTGTAGCTAATTCGTACGTTGTGTCGGTTGAAGATTTTGTGTAGTTTGTTAGAAGGTGGAAAGTGTTTGTCAATCAGTTGAAGGAACCGTTGTCCGATGTTTGATTTTACGTTCTTGCTGTAAGGGGGGTTGTACCATATATTGTTGCGTTGTCTGTTTCGTCTTTGTGTTCGGTTGCTGTCACTGTTGTTTTCGTCACTTGTGGGTTGTTCGTAGGTTAGAGTTGCGTCAAAGTTGCTTTGTCTTAAAGCGTCGTTGTACAGTTGGGATGAAGCGTCAAATGTTTGTTTGTTACATGAGAGTTTGTTGATGCGTTTGTTAATGGATGAAGGTAGTTGGTTGAACAAACTATTGAACAAACGATCCGAACTATTCACCAAGTGCAGACATGAAACACGATACCTAATATCACACTGTAAATAGAGAGTAGCTTCACCAGATCTGTCAGTTGCCTGACGATCGCTTTACTGCGTGAAACTCCGAGTAGCACAGCAAGTCTCCCGAATAAATAAATATATATATATATATATATACATACATACATACATATATATATATATACATACACACACACACACACACACACACACACACACACATACACACACACACACACACACACACACACACACATATACATACATACATACACACATACATACATACATACATACATACATACATACATACATACATACATACATACATACATACGTACATACACACCAGTGTTTCCACTTTCCAAAATCGAAATTTCCTTTTTTTGTCCTGAAATTTCCTTTTTCTGACCGAAATTTCCTTCAAAAAATATCGAAATTTCCTTCAAATTTCCTTCAAAAAGTTTAGTCAAATTGAGCTGAATATTTTCCAAAATAGTCTGTCATGGACAAAATTTTCGCCTGGGTGTTCAATTTTCATCAATTTAACCTCGTACTCAGGGCCTTTCCCATCTTCAGTGAGTTCAGTCACACCACCATGACGTCATAACTTTATTCAAGGATTATCTTTGTGAGTTTGTGTAGCGTGTCCTCAAAATTCTATTCTGTTTTTTGTTTACAACAAAGTAAGAAGTATTAAAATCATAAAATGTAAATAAAACTTGTTTTCTGAAAGCATCCTAGTACTGTAGAAGTTAGAATATGTAATTTCTGTTAAATATGAATATTACAACTCAAATACTCAATAACCTGTGTTAGAGCAACTCAGTCTCAGTTAGTATTCCTACTGAATCGACAGAACTAATCAACATTATATAACTGTAAACTGTTCATCTTTAAGCACAGAATCAAAGTAGTTTGCTAAGAAACTCCTTTCTTAGTTCTTTCACTTGCGCATCAGTAGCATTAGATTTCATATTCGCAGCAAGTTGCAACATTTCCTTGTTGAGCTTCAAACTGGCAGCAGAAACATGTCGATTCTTCATGCCCATCTTACTTTGGAGCAACGAAACCAAAGATGTCGACTTCAGTAAATTTCGGTGATCCGTCTTGACTAATTTCAGCTGACTGAAAACCCGCTCGACTGCTGCGTTGGCGAATGGCAGTGAGGAAAGTATGCTGACAAAGCTGATAAGGGCGGGGTACCTTGGTTCACCTGTTGGAGTCTTGGCATCTAGTACGGCTAGCCAGTATTCATCCCAGTGAACATCAGCGTTTGCTTTCTCCTCAAATGCATGCTGCCTTCATTCCATATCCAATCTGTTGATGTCGATGACGTTCTTAAGGTAGGGAAGTTTCTCGCAGATGTTGGCCAATGAACTTGGGTTAAGATTAGCGGCATTGCAAGGCCGAAGACATTGCACGATGTCATATTCTGCATTCAAATCGAATCTACTCTGGATCTGCAGCACACTTTCGATTAGAAAGTTCTTACAGTCTGTGTAAAACTTGTCGACATCTTCTTTCTTAGCACCGGCCTCGATCTCCTGGAGGGTAGCTGTGGCTGCCATTCCAAGATACGTCTGGTGTAAAGGGACGTGTTGTTGGACGTCTGTGGCCGTGGGATCGAGATCTTTTGCCTGCGTCGTCTTCACAATGCTGACTTTCATAAAATCACTGGCAATGGCTTTCAGAAGGCTCTCTACTTCATGTTTTAAATTGTGAAGGAGTGGCCTTTCGCTCTGAAATAGCCGGTTAAAGGCGTTTAAACGCTCCAGTTAGAAACTCAGAAATTCCAAATAGGCCTGGATAAAACGGTTTTGGAGTGACGCCAAAATACGGTCGTTGGAGTGCGATGGATCCTCATTCGCGGTCAGGATAAAATAATTCTTCAAGGCTTCGTACTGTTCAAGTATACGGTTCACGCATTCTTGGAGAGACAGCCAACGCGTCTGTGCGGGCGACAACAGCTTAAGTGGCTCAGCATCGAAGAAGGCCTGGAATTCCTTATAAACGTCCTGCCTTTTCGACGAACGACTGAAATGGGCGTATACATCTCTGCACAGATCTTCTACACTTTTGGGCAACTTCAATGCCGCATGGGATGACACCAGATGGATAAGGTGGCAAGAACACTTGATAACTTGGACGAAGCTAAATTCGGATTTTAACAACTGGGAGACTGAGTTGTACTGTCCGAACATGACGTTTGTTGTGTCTGATGAGTAACCAATGATGTTACTCATTGGAATGTTCAGGTCGCTAAACGCCTCTTTCATCTTTGAGTAGATTCCCGCAGCACTCCCATCCTCCGTCTCCAGCATATCTACTAGCCAGTACTGCACTTCGAATCTCTCGATATCGAAGAAGGTGGCAACAATCGCTAGCTGTTTTCTTGTACTTCGGTCAGTTGCTTCATCAATAATGATGCTGAACAAGCGAGAATGTAGCAACGAAACCATTTCTTTCAGATAGTCGAACCCGAGAACTTGACGGACAATGTTCATCGCCTTCTGTTTTCCAAGTCTGACGCTTTTTAATGCGGCGTCATTGGGAAAGAGGGAGTGAAGAAGTTCGACCATGTCTTCAGAAAGAGATAAAGGTAGATTATGCTGTGTAATAAATGCGCACAATTTTACTTCCATGGAGGTTGTAGTATCAGCGGTTGTAGCTTGAGCCATCATTTGGCGGAGAGAACTTGTTGTTGTTGTTGTCTTCACCTTTTCTTGATGCTTTTTACAAAGTGCGTGCCGTTTTAGAGCAGTTTTCGAACAAGTGAGTATTTGCTCGCAAATTCTGCAATACGGCTTCATTTTTTTACCGGTCAGCCTCTTCGCAAGCCAGCCTTTAAACTCAGGAACTGCCAGCCAATTGTCCATAAACGGTTGATCTCGGGGTGGACATTTACGTTTTTTAGACGTCGTTGGTTTATTACGGCTTTGGACATCATCAGAGTGATCAGAGTCACACTCGTATTCTGATAGTGACGAATCCCCGCTATCCATCTTTTACATCTTGATTTATTTCAAATCACATCGATTCAGATTAAGATATTTACGCGATTTTGTCTTGAGACTTGAACAGCGAAACTGTCAAACTCGAAATATACTAATTGACTGTGCACGTGTGGTCGTTAAATGCGTGGGGAAAATGGAACAGATCAGGTGATTGTATTATAAATAGGTTTTTATGACGGCAAACTCACAACTCAAGAGTCTGTAACGTGAGAATTTGTCAACCCGTGAATATGTGAACAGAAAAAAAGTGTTTTCTGTCGATATTTTGAATATTTTATATTTTCCTTCATATTTCCTTCGTTTTTCTAAAATTTCCTTCAAATTTCCTTCAAAAATTCATTTCCTTCAAATTTCCTTCATTTTTTCAAAATTTCCTTTCAAAAGGAAATTTTCCTTCAAAGTGGAAACACTGATACACACACACACACACACACACACACACACACACACACACACACACACACACACACACTGGACTTTGGTTACTTGTGAGGTCAACCTACTTGTGAGGACCACCCGTTTTTTCTTTTGTAAATGGTTTAGAATATGGTTTCTTGCTCTGTTGCATTTACTATTTAACCACAAGCTAAATTTTAGATAACCTGATGATTTTTGTTTTCCGCGAAGTTGTGGAGACCGACTTGTGGGGACATTTTCATTTCGTATATTTGGTTACTTGCGGGGTCCGGTGCTCAGACTAATTGGTACGTGTGCTTAGCCACTTCCGAGGTCCAATGATCAGATTATACTTGTGGGGTCAATGTGTGTTTGTTAATTTTGCTTATGAATATAATAGACAAAACCGCGGTTTCGACTGCGCATACGATCTGAGTCGGGCCCAAAACGTAGTTCATTTATAACATGAGGCTGAAGCAGCCGTAGTTATCATAACTCGTTCTAATTTGAAAAGCTGTTCAATGTTTAGGTATTCTGTAAGGACAAAATTTGCGTATCTTTTGCGTACCAAAGTCGTGTCTAAAAAATATGTTCAAACCATGAAAAAAACTGTCCCAGCTAGCTATGTTATCTTCCCGGTTATGCTTTAATGGACACAATGTAGTTTGCATAGCCGGTCTAATTGAATAGGAAATAATTTGCATGTGGGCCCAAATGAAACTACGATTTGGTCTATGGGGCTTATGCGGGTTTACGTCACGCTTTTGTTCTCACCAAGCCTCGCTTCGACTCTACAGGTCCTCTTAACGTCAAAGCGATGCTTGGTGGTGAGAACAAAAGCGTAACGTAAACCCGCATGGACCCATTGAAGATGGTGCACTAACAAACCACGTTCTTTTTTTAGTATGGCTACAAATTCCTATTACAAATGACTTATTCGGTTAAGCAACTGCCCATCTTAAAACACGCTTAAAGTACGTACTATTTAAAAAGGTATGTCTAAACGATCAGAATGCAATGATCCCGTTTATATTAGAGTTTACATCAGAAATGGTGGGCGGTAAAACAGCGTTTTAGGTTGCCGAAAGCTCAGAAATTATAAGTGGTTACGCAACAAATGACTGCTCATAAAATTTCCAAGCATGTATGTCAAGGAAGTTTAAATTTTTATTAAATTGCAATCATAACGTATTTTCACAAAAAGAGAATATTCCTGTAAAAAGGAACTTAATTAACAAAGTAATTATTCTTACATACCAGCCCTTTAACAGTGTTATGACTAGAAATATTAATAACTTTACAATATCTGCCCTTTTGCTCTCGAAAAATATCTCGTTTTCGTACGTATCTGTTTTGGACGTCGCCATTTAAGAGCGACGTGTTTACTCAACATATTCTTAAATCTTGACGTGATATTAAAATTAACTAAAATAACGCTGATATCTAAAGAACTTATGCACATTATGAACATGAACTGAAATCATTTATGTGACCAAACTCGAAAATGGCTGTGGCATAAAGCAAAAAATGTCATTTTTCGAGAACAAAATCTGTCAGATAATCATCGTATAAGACTATGTATTAACATTTCTAAATAATTATTAAGTTAATTTTTAATTAACATTTAACATATTTTGTGTTCAAATGACGTCTTATTTATACTGGCTTCAAAATTGAGCAGTAGCGCTTATCGCGATAATCGTCACATGTGAGATTATCACTTTTATTAGTGGCGGGAAAATCCTTTTCAAACTCATTAATAACTCATTAGGAAAACACAAAGGAAAATGATCATAATCGAGCGAGCCGTATTGGTATATGTGGTCATAAACGTCAATAAATTAAGCCACCTTTCACCTCAAATTTCTGTTATAATACCACAGCTACCCCAAGCTAACTTCCTGAGTGTATTGTTTACAACGGCTTTTATGTAATATTTAAAATACTCAATCATTCATGAAGAAAAAACAAAAGAAATCAGTGCCATGACGGAGTTGTATATCTGATACAAACCACGGGTGGTTGTATCATTTGATACAGAATACTAATAGACCATATACAGAATACTAATAGAGTTAGAGTTAGAGACCTCTAGCTGCTGTATCACACGTACTATACATCAAGGCTATCTCAACTTTCAAACGTTAAAATTAACCTTTTTCCAACTAAATCCAAGCTAATATTACCTATATTAACATGAAAGACTCGTAGTATTTTAAGTTATTTACAACATTCGTGTCCGTGTTGTATTTGATATACAAGCTCTCGCCTTCGGCTCGTTGTAAATAGTATATATATATATATATAATTATATATAACCGTTGTAAACAATACACTCGGGAAGTGAGCTTGTGATGATCATTGTGATCATGAGCTGTATCAGATTGTATGTTTTACATCATGCACATGCACCATGGTCAATAGAGATATAGTCTGGGAACTCGGAAGGGGTTAGCAAACAAACAGAATCATAAACAGCTGTGATTTATGTTGAACCTAACAGTACCTCGTCGTGTACAAATAATTTGTTTTAGATTTATTAATATTTAAAAAGCACAGTTTGATAATTGAATCCGGGAAATGATTCTATTGGTTGATTCCTTCATTATACTAAAATATAATATTAACCGTCATCGTGGATATGCAAATTTAAATAAATGCGTACAGAAAGATTGAACAGACGTCCCATGAGTTTTCAGACCATACCTCTCCCATATCATTCATTCTCAATTTCTGGATAATAGTTGACTTGTGCTTTCGGCTCGTCAACTATCATTCCATAGAAATTTCGAGCTGATAATCTAATTGTTCAATATGTTCACACACCAGCGCTGAAGCCAGGTGCAAACGCTACGATTTTAGTCGGCCGATTTATGGTTTAGATGCAAGTTAAAAAGAGAAACAGTCTGTGGGCTCATTATCCTCACTGCTCTGTACTCTTTCTTCTTCATTATTTACCATGCATCTAAACCATACATCGGCCCACTAAAATTGTAGCGTGTGCGGCTATTATCAGTAGTCGTTATATTGTTCTCGACTGAGTGAACACTGATCAGGGCTGATAAACAGAATATATATTGTAATAGATGAGTGTATTTTGTATTTTGATTGGTATTTTTGTGTAACATAAAACAACAAAATAAATGGTAAATGTTCCATCTTTCACTTCATGAAAATATTTTAGCATTCCAATAAGTAAATATTCATTATTTTATAACGTAATTAACACTTATTTTACTAAGGCTCGGGAAAACACACTGTTTTGTAAATAGATTATAAATAAGTGTTTTGATATATTTTATGTGTCAAATGAAAACAAAAATGTTGAGCAAAATATTTAAACAGCGTTCTAAATACATGCAAATTAAACTAAGCCTCGTCATCTATTTCCAGTTTTGACATTTTTTACTAGAGGAAAAAATAAATGTCATAAACAATAGACTGATTACGTCATCCAAGACACGCGCATGACTTAGTCCCTTTCGTGGAAGAACCTCAGACACCCTACTCTGCTAGGCAGAGCTTCCCTCCCTTCAAAGGCGTGAAGTAACCTCTGCACGAAAGCGACAAATTCTTTGATCAAGAATTTACCGGTTTAAAACCGGTTCAACATTACTAGTATACAAAGTAGGGGATCTGAGTCCGGTGAAGCCCTACGCTCCACCGCCGACGTAAGCATTTTAAAGTTTTATGTTAATTTTTCATGTCAGCTGTGTTTATTAGGTGTCCTAGCAACAAGGTGCTTACTGTGGGCAGGATCGGTCATGCCCAACTGACGTCATACTGTAGCGTATGCTCCCACATGCGGTTGGTAAGTTTTGTAGACATATATTTCCCCATTTCATACAGAATTTTTCACTTGCTCATTAGAAATTAGCACTAGCTCAGAACGTACTCATGGTAACGAACTCATAATGAGCATCTCCAAAAAATGCTCAAAGTCTCTCATGAGTCATGAGCACATGCTCAATTGCTCATAAACCTGTGAGCACATGCTCAAACGCTCATTTTGGCCCAACGCGGCCCGATGGTCCGTTTAGTTTCCGGACATATTTTTCTACGTTCAAACTCAGACACGTATACTACCCATATTTTTGTTTTGTGACGTCGTCACCGAAAATACTTAGTAAGTCCCTTTTTATGCGTGAGCTGCTGTTCGTTAAGTTAGAACTAGCTCAAAAACTACTTATGGTAAAAGCTCATTACCACTCGTAAATGAGCATCCTTAAAACATGCTCAAAGTCCCTCATAAGTACCTGCTCACATGCTCATAAATACATGAGTACATGTTCAAACGCTCATAAGACATAAACACATTGGGGCATTCCGGGCTTACATGTAAGTATGGCCTTCAACCAAACGGGACAATAGAGACTTTGCATGGTGATGTGACCACTGTAAGTTTACGAGTGGTAATGAGTTTTTACCATAAGTAGTTTTTGAGTAGTTTTTGCTAGGACACCTAATACGCCGTTTTGATCTGACGTCACGGCGGCCATATTGGTGTTCCCAAACAATGAAATGGCGGCCATATTGGTGTTCCACTGAAATGTAGCTCTATTCTTGTTCAAATATTTCGTATTGTTTCACCACCCCAAGGGGACTACCGATCACGTGAGTGAAAGCGCTCTATAAACACAGGTGACATGAAAAATTAACATAAAACTTTAAAATGCTTACGTCAGCGGTGGAGCGCAGAGCTCCACCTGGCACCGGCTCCACCGGACTCAGAACCCCTACATTTACGCATGTCATTCCAAATTCAAATCCGCTGGATTTTTAAGCGTCCGCGATCTCACGCTCTCGATCTTCCAAAACAAAAAACAATGACTTCGAAGTGGAAGGAAGTAAAATACGCTTTTCTGCGAACTCGTGTTACAGACCAGTTCTGGTTGTATCGCCACTGAACGCCATTATCGACCAAATCAGCCAAATCAAAGAATGCGAGCGAGTTGGATTGGGTCGAGTCAAGCTGGAATGTTCAGAAGTCGAATCGCTGCAAAATGAATGTTTTTAAATACGACGTTATTTTCAGTAGTCCAGAAATACTCGAGTCTTTTTCTGCGAAGATGCTGCTCCAGAGACTAGGGTCATGCATAATTGGATTTGCTCTTTGATGAATCCCATTGGTAAGTTTTATAAATTCAAATTTTGAACGAATTTAATGTTAATAATTAAAGGAAAGTGACGTTTTCGTACACGTGATTTCGCGCATGCACGATAGATAATTCGTCGCTTTCGTGCAGAGTTTCCTTCACGCCTTCGGAGGGAGGGAAGCTCTGTCTAGCAGGGTATAGGCACCCAGGGTAAATTAGGGGGCCTTATATAAAAAAATTGTTGGTCATAGGGGGTGTTTATATGGAGGCGAGCCAGCCCGGGTTAAGCCTGGTTTTCATATGTCGCCGATTTGTGATTTAGATGCATGTTAAAACGGGAAATGCAGCAGCATGTTAAGTAATAAAGAACAATGCAGAAAAGCAGTGCTTTTATTCTTTTACTTAACATGCATCTAAATCACAAATCGCCGACGATCGGCGACATATGAAAACCAGGCTTAACCAAGCTAGCCCGCTTTGCCGAGTTGATTTTTATTGTGTTTACATGACAAGGGCTACCTCGCCTAGCCAGGCTGGCTTGCTCGTTTTGCTAATTGCGTAATTTATCAGTTCTGGTAAGACACGAAGTCTCATTGTTTTAAATATGAACTGTACATGAACAAGCAGAATTTGTGAATTGTTAATACGTCGAAAAAAGCTGATAAAAACAAATTTTGACGCGTGTACGAAGCTTTGAGTGCCAGCCCGGGTAGACGAGCTAGCCCGGCCAATCGTGTTTACATGGGGAAAAAACAGCCCGGATAACCGAGATCTCGATCTCACAAAGCGAGATTTTGGCTACGCGGGCTGGCCTGGGTACCCGGGATGGCTGGCCTCCATATAAACACCCGCTTAGGAATGTCAATACTGTGGCAAAGGTTCACTCTATTACAAAGTGCACAGTTTCAGCAAAAGCAAAATCATATCCGCCTACCTAATATTGCCTGCAAGTTTTAAAAACAAGTCTTTGTTTAATGTTTGGCAACAACGAACCATATACAATCGCAGCATGTATACATTTTCTAACAGTGAAAATCACAAACGTTAACCAAAATACATAACTTAACCAAACTCTAATAGACTGGTATCAAATACTGCCAAGAAACCTATGTAATAAAGTTTGTTTCTTTTATATTTTTTGTTCCAGTTCTTTCGGCAAAACAAATGTACTTTAAAACCGAATTTTTTAATAATATTCTGTTTTTTCTTTCTCTTTGAAAAATTATTATCCCCCAGTGCGTAATCCTACCAAATCACAATTTTTGATTGGCCAACGACCAACAAGCGAAATGGCTAAATCCTCCTTTAAGGTTACGTAACCCCTTGGAGTATAGTGCTTAAAATGTGCGAATAATGCAACTGCGCGTTGAGTTTAAAAGCAATCAGATTCAAATTTTTACAGTTTATAGCAAAATGATAGTAGAATTGGACAGTTGATTTACAATTTTGAAAAGTATTTAAACTGAAAACGCATTCGCTTTACGCCGTAGCTATAGCTATACAATTTTTTCCACATTTGTACACATTTTTGTAGAACAGCTAGTTTCAATTAAAACTATTTTTACATGATTTGATTAAAACTGTAGTTCAACAAATGTCGCGGCGCAAAGCGAATGCGTTTTCAGAGTTTTGTCAAAACAAAACAAGTTTAAATACTTTTCAAAATGTCCAATTCTACAATCATTTTGCTATAAACTGCAAAAACTTGAATTTGATTGCTTTTAAACTCAACGCGCAGTTACGTAACCTTAAAAGTACAAACATAAACAAACAACAGGGGAAAATAAAATAAAAATAAATACATACGAGATCCGTAGTGGGAAAAGTTTGCCGTCAATTCAAAGGAACACAGCAGAATGCTATTTGACTTGTTTCGAACCTGATCTTCATCTTTGTAGACTTTATATTTGCATGGTGGGTGATCAACATCTTTTTAAAATTAATACGAATATCAGCTGACTACGAAGTGGCAATTGGAATTCGTTCGCACATACCGGTGATGAAATTGTTGTTGGACAGCGGATATTCGTATTTATTTTAAAAGATGGCGATCACGCATGGAGATTCACTGGAAATATGCAAATATGAAGACTGGTGAAGATCAGGTAGGAAACAAGTCAAATAGCATTCCTGCTGTGTTCCCTTGGACAATTCTGACCGCACGGACGGCCCGTCTGTCTGGTTCGTTCTAGTGCAAAACGTCGTTATTTTTGCAGTAGGTCTTTTTTTCTTTTATCTATGTGATTTTTAACAAAGAATTTTATTGCCTTCCATTCTCGCCTGTCCAGCGCACCTTTTGAATTTCTCTTGCATTTCTCGCATTCCTGTTTGCCTGGAACCGTTCCTTTACGAATGCAACTACCCAGGTGCTTATGAACAGCCTCTCTTTCTTTCTTTGTCCATTCTCTGCGTATAAAGGGCTCTGAAATCAAAATTATGTAAGTTAATAATACAATGGAAGACTTCAAACATGATTTTGAAAGGTAATTCAAAATCATAGCTCAAACTTCGGACTTGATTAGGTTTTCAAGCATGAGACGTTTGTTTAAAATACTACTTGATTTTGAGAAGTCATTCGAAGGCCTCTAATTCGGTTTCGAACTTCCCCGGTTTTTCGTTGCCCCCCGCAGTCGTTATTAGGGAGACGGGAAACCCGCTACCACTAACGGCTGCTTGTCGGCGCACAACATTCCGTTCTAGGCGACTGACCAATTCTATTATTGTATCTTGAGCGGCTATGCCAGACAATTTTATTTGGCCGTGCTGTCAAAGAGGTCTCGACAAGCGACACATGAAAGGTTCATCCACACTGTGAGTTAACACTACGGAAGGAATTTCGCAAATTCGACAGAGGTCCGCAACAATGATGGGCCATAAAATCAACCCAAACGCTTCCATCGACACCAAACTCGGCCAGCACCATGTCAGATAGTTCCTTCAACTGATCGACTCCCAAAATTGCCCTGCCCTCCGCTCAACGTAGAAATAAATAAAGTTTTTTCAAGCGACCTTCACAATTTTCGATGTACCAACGGTTTCGGGCATGCGCAGTAACCCGCCTCCCGTTCAAATGTTTATACCCAGCCCTCCCGGGACATAATTTTGTCAAGGGCAGTGATCAGGTTTTTGCTATGTCCCGGGAGGGCTGGGTACAGTGAACTCTATATAAAGACTGGAACGATACCTCCATAAAGTTGGCCCTATGATTGGATGAGGTCAAACGTCCGGCTCCATGTAAGGCAAAAACACGCGTGTCCACTGCGCGCGTGTTTACACGAAACTCTCATTTTGTCAAGGGGAAATTAGTTTGCCTAGTGGAATTTAACACACTAAAAATTCACATCGCAAATTAGTACTACCCTAACATTGATTATTAGTTCATGAGTAACTAGAGGGCAGTCAGAGACTGCATATACCTCCGCCAGTGGGTTATAAGAGAGGTTTATAAAAAGAAAACGAGCCATCCCGCGAACTGTGAATGAATAAAATGCTTGATTGCACTCGTACCAAAATTATGCAACAATATTGGCATAAAATAAGGATAATGAGTGCAATCACGCATTTCTTCTACACGGGGAAACTTGGTCAGATTTTTATTCATTTCTCATCCAAATTTTGACCAAATTCACCCAAAATTTAATGGCCCGATTGCTCGTTGGTCTATGACTAAGTGACTAACCCTTCTGCAAACTTTCATGAAAATCGGTGCAATACGTTTGAGATACCCTGGGGACAGACAGACAGGCGGGCGGGCGGGCGGACGGACGGACGGACGGACGGACGGACGGACGGACGGACGGACGGACGGACGGACGGGCGGGCGGACGGACGGACGGACGGACGGACGGACGGACGGACGGACGGACGGACGGACGGACGGACGGACGGACGGACGGACGGACGGACGGACGGACGGACGGACGGACGGACGGACGGACCGACGGACCGACGGACCGACGGACGGACGGACCGACGGACCGACGGACGGACGGACGGACGGACGGACGGACGGACGGACGGACCGACGGACCGACGGACCGACGGACCGACGGACCGACGGACCGACGGACCGACGGACCGACGGACCGACGGACCGACGGACCGACGGACCGACGGACCGACGGACCGACGGACCGACGGACCGACGGACCGACGGACCGACGGACCGACGGACCGACGGACCGACGGACCGACGGACCGACGGACCGACGGACCGACGGACCGACGGACCGACGGACCGACGGACCGACGACCGACGGACCGACGGACCGACGGACCGACGGACCGACGGACCGACGGACCGACGGACCGACGGACCGACGGACCGACGGACCGACGGACCGACGGACCGACGGACCGACGGACCGACGGACCGACGGACCGACGGACCGACGGACCGACGGACCGACGGACCGACGGACCGACGGACCGACGGACCGACGGACCGACGGACCGACGGACCGACGGACCGACGGACCGACGGACCGACGGACCGACGGACCGACGGATCGACGGATCGACGGACCGACGGACCGACGGACCGACGGACCGACGGACCGACGGACCGACGGACCGACGGACCGACGGACCGACGGACCGACGGACCGACGGACCGACGTGGGACCGACGGACCGACGGACCGACGGACCGACGGACCGACGGACCGACGGACCGACGGACCGACGGACCGACCGACCGACCGACCGACCGACCGACCGACCGACCGACCGACCGACCGACCGACCGACCGACCGACCGACCGACCGACCGACCGACCGACCGACCGACCGACCGACCGACCGACCGACCGACCGACCGACCGACCGACGGACCGACGGACCGACGGACCGACGGACCGACGGACCGACGGACCGACGGACCGACGGACCGACGGACCGACGGACCGACGGACCGACGGACCGACGGACCGACGGACCGACGGACCGACGGACCGACGGACCGACGGACCGACGGACCGACGGACCGACGGACCGACGGACCGACGGACCGACGGACCGACGGACCGACGGACCGACGGACCGACGGACCGACGGACCGACGGACCGACGGACCGACCGACCGACCGACCGACGGACCGACGGACCGACCGACCGACCGACCGACAGACAGACAGACAGACAGACAGACTAACAAATCAACAAACAAACAAACCAACAGACAGGGGTAAAAACATAACCTCCTGGCGGAGGTAATAATTTACAGATGAAATCGATTGATCAACCAACTTTCCCAGGAAATTACTGCCGAAACCGTTGGTAACACAGATCCACGAAAGTCGTGTGCCACATCGAAAATTGTGCAGGTCGCTTGAAAAAGCTTGATTTATTTCTACGTTGAGCGGAGAGCAGGGAAATTTTGGGAGTCGGTTAGTTGAAGGAACTATCTGACATGGTGCCGCGTGTTATTTTTGTTTGACCTGCAAACGACGTTGACATTTCTTAAACTTTAACACGCATAAATAGATCCTTTTCCTGGCAAGAATGGATTCAAATGTCCTCTATTTAAAATAAAGAGTTCGGTATAATCTTTCACCATGATATTTGCAGTACTTTCCGTTGCTTTTACGATTCTACTTAGTCTTAGCTCAAGAAGATTGCCGACGACTCTGCCGACGGCTCGGCAAACGGCATGAAGAAACTTGATTCTTAAAACATTCATGTACAAGTCTATCTTTTCGGCCTGGGGCAAACGTCGCTCTTCTCATGCGCCGAATCAAATACGATCAAATTCAGCATTGGAGCGACTCTAGAGCGATGCCAAATCAAACGTCGCTCCTAATTGCTTTCGTAAACAAAAAGTGCACCTGATCTATTTTTGTATTTCTCAAACAAGTATAAATAATGATATCGTCTCGACAGTGTTTAATTC
Organism: Corallium rubrum; assembly: GCA_964035015.1. NCBI lineage: Eukaryota > Metazoa > Cnidaria > Anthozoa > Scleralcyonacea > Coralliidae > Corallium > Corallium rubrum. The sequence goes on along the minus strand of CAXIUP010000192.1, from coordinate 500,233 downwards.
ATACATTGCACCAAACAGATTGCTCGAATTTAATAAAATTACTAAGTTTGATTTTAGTTTGACGACGGGCCGCCGATGAATTATACGTGTCACTTTCAAATCCGCCGTCTGTTATTAATGCTTGTCTGACAGTCGTGGAAGAAGATGGTTAATAACTTCCCAACTACGCATTGTTGAAAAATATCACGTACGTATGTTGTTAGAAATTTCATAAGTTTATTTACACGTAACACAGGAACTGGAACTACAACTCAAATAAAAGCTCATGGGATTTCTAACAACATACTCACAGGATATATTTCAACAATGTCATCCTGTTGCATAAACTGAACCGACACGATGTAGCGCGTATTCGAACAATGTGAAAGTTGGTTGACATTGTTTTTGTTCTACCGAATACATTTCAACGAGCAGGGGCGCCGGAGGCTACTTAAGGCGGCGGGGCAGTCATATAAAATGGGCACTTTTTCTCAGCATTAATTTTTGCACATAGTAATTAATGTTCGCCTATTTTGCTCTATAGCGTAAAATAACCAATTTCAACGAAGTAATTGTACGTATTCATGATACATTCCTATTTACATTTAAGAAAACATGGCAACTCAGAAAACACCCGCCAAGTGTGGTGCAAGATAGGCTCAAAACAGAGCTAACCCAAGGCAAAATTAGTTTGCTGCCTGAGCCTGCCTCCGTGCGGTCTGCAGCAATAAATTAGCTTGTGATACATTTGAGGTATTAATACAAAAGTCATTTAATACAATAATACAATGGTAATTCCTGTAGAAAGCACTCCTCTTACGAAAAAGGACAATTGGTTGCCCCCTTGCTGCCCCGGCACCGTGAGGGCAGACGGGGGTTGGGGGGTTGGGAGGGGGGCAGCTGCATGTCCTCGCTGCCCCATGGCTCCAGCGCCCCTGTCAACGAGTTAAACTGTGTACGTAAAGCATGAATCAACAAAAAACAGTTGAATTGTTTTCAATTTTCCTCTATTGTAAGGTGTAATATGCATGAGAAATTTAAAATTTCCACGAATAGAGTAATAAATACTATTAATATAAATAGACGGTAATATTCACTCTCTGGCAAGTTTATATATTTTCCCACCTATACATGATTGACTGATCTATTTTAGGAACGGTAGCGTATTGATTTGATTGGTTCGCGGTACACAAAGAGAACACAAAATTGCTCTCTGACAAGCAGGCGTTAGTGGGAGCGGGTTTCCCGTCTCTCCCTATAACGACTGCGGGGCAGGCTAGGTTTTCCGGTACTCGCTATTCGTTCCAGTCCTCGGCTTTGTCTCAGACAAAAACGAATTCCTCGTACTTGAAAACGCGGTAAGTCAGTTGCATGATATAGCGCGCATTATTTTCGCGAGCCACATACATAAAAACATGGCCAAAAGCTGAAACAAATCAACTGTTTCAAAAGCAACTAACTCCAAAATTAAAACAAATAATTTTTGAAGCTAACATCGTCAAAAATGTTTGAATAGTTTTCCACCACAATTTATGCATGTGGCCTGCCATGTGCAACGCACAATCGTGCAACTTGCCTATTCAATAAAGCTGGTACACATGAAAAACCCTTCTACGTGCAAAAAATACGATAGAAACCATGGCGAAATATATGATAGAACCATGATCTAAATAATATCAATGCTTTTCTTATAACAAAAAACTAACCAGAGCATGCATGTTACAGTTGATTTCACATTACTTTACCGCCGTGTGTTGCGAAGTTCGTTGGGAAGTTCAGATATTCGCTCGGAAGTTCGGAATTACGTTGCCAAGGTTGAAAAATTATCCAATCAAATTGCGAGCTGTTGATCAAAACTCGTTATGATTGGATAATTTTTCAACCTTGGCAACGTAATTCCGAACTTCGGAACGAACTTCGGAACTTCCCAACGAACTTCGCAACACACGGCGGTAAAGTAATGTGAAATCAACTGTAAAAGCCATAAGGCTAAAGCGTATTTTTGCAAAATGCAACTATCTCCATAGTCAGAGTATACATTTTGTGGTCATATCACATTTCATAGTCACTGCAAATTTTCGCAGCCAGTATTTATGCGAGATGTCGCTCAGACAGGTTCAGGCGAAATGAACATCACAACATATTAGGTTTAGAAAAGATCTATCTTGGCATATATTTCGATCTTAGGACTTTTATTTCGATCTTCGCACTTATGATTCAATCTTCGGATTCGTAATTCAATAATCGGATTTATAATACTGTACACCTTATCTTCTTATCTTCTTCCTTATCTTTCTCTTTATCTTCCTCCTTATCTTACTATCTTTCTCTTATCCTCCTTGAGTCTTTTTTTTTGTCTTCCTCTTCATCTTATCTTCATTCTTAACTTATCTTTGTCTTTGTCTTTGTCTTTGTCTTTGTCTTTGTCTTTGTCGCGGTCGCGGTCGCGGTCGCGGTCGCGGTCGCGGTCGCGGTCGCGGTCGCGGTCTTTGTCTTTGTCTTTGTCTTTGTCTTTGTCTTTGTCTTTGTCTTTGTCTTTGTCTTTGTCTTTGTCTTTGTCTTTGTCTTTGTCTTTGTCTTTGTCTTTGTCTTTGTCTTTGTCTTTGTCTTTGTCTTTGTCTTGTCTTTGTCCTGTCTTTGTCTTGTCTTTGTCTTGTCTTTCTCTTGTCTTTCTCTTGTCTTTCTCTTGTCTTTCTCTTGTCTTTCTCTTGTCTTTCTCTTGTCTTGTCTTTCTCTTGTCTTTTTCCTATCGTCTTTATCTTTCTCCTTATCTTCTTCCTGATCATCCTCTTCATATTCCTCTTATCTCTCCTCTTATCTTCCTTCTTATCTTCCTTCTTATCTTAATTCCTCTTTTTCTACCTTATCTACTTTCTTATCTTCCTTACCTTCCCATGGAGTAAAGATGGCTCGCGAAATTAAATTACACCTAACGATGCTTTGGCCAGAAAGATAAAGAGGAACATAAGAAGGAACATAAGAAAGGTAAGGGGGAAGATAAGGATGAAGATGAAGAAGATAAGAATGAACATAAGCAGGAAGATAAAGAAGATATTTAAGAGGATAAGACGGATAAAAAGGAAGATAAGAGGAATGTTCGTTCGTTCGTTCGTTCGTTCGTTCGTTCGTTCGTTCGTTCGTTCGTTCGTTCGTTCGTTCGTTCGTTCGTTCGTTCGTTCGTTCGTTCGTTCGTTCGTTCGTTCGTTCGTTCGTTCGTTCGTTCGTTCGTTCGTTCGTTCGTTCGTTCGTTCGTTCGTTCGTTCGTTCGTTCGTTTGTTCGTTCGTTCGTTCGTTCGTTCGTTCGTTCGTTCGTTCGTTCGTTTGTTCGTTCGAAGTAAAGAGGTAGATTAGAGGAAGACAGGGAGAAGATAAGGAAGAAGATACGGCGGGGGGGTGGGGTGTGTGTGACACCCCTCCTCCATTAATTGTCTTGTTTGATCCAGTCCGCAGACAAGAGGTTTCAGTCGGCGCCGGTCAACTCCAAGACTCAGCAAATTTCACGTAATGGATCAATATATTCCATTTGACGAGAAAGTGACTGATATATGTACGCTTAAATTTACAATCCATACTGCAATATTGCTTGAAAATCAAGAAGCCTTTATACAATCGCAATTATTATTTCACGTGCTCACCTTGCATAGGTTGCGTTCCTATGACGCCCGCCACAGTTTATGTGGCAGTCGACAGACTTGAGCGCGCAACCCCACCCACCCCCACCCACCCCCACCTACCCCCACCCCCACCCACCCACCATTACAAATTTTTCTGTGAATCTTAAGATCGAATCATATATGCCAACATTCTACCTAATAATCTAGCCTGAGCGACATCCCGCAGGGCAAATAATGGCTATAAAAATGTGCCAAAAAATGACCGAAAATGTATACTCCGACCGGAGATGGTTGCGTTTTGCGAGAATACGCTTTAGCTTTATGGCTTTTAACATGCTCTAATTAGTTTTTGTTATAAGGAAACCATTGACATTATTTGGATCATGGTTTCTATCATATATTTCGCCGCCATTTCTTGGCAATAAAAGTGATTTGAAGCAACAGATGCCACGCATTAGGTAGTGATTTAATAATACGCGCGCTAGCGATCTTAACTTTCCTTCGCTTTCGTATCAGTTATATTGTCACATAGATTTGTCCTTTGGTAATTTTAGTATTAAGTAAATGGTATTTTCGACGGATATCTAAATTTTAGACAAAGCTTAGATATATTTCTCTCACCAGCGCGTTGATATAATACGAAACATGTGTGTTAAAATTAAAAGGACTAAGCTAGCGCTCGAGTCAACTCTTGTATTGACTCGAGCTGGGTTAGATTAATCTTGAAAATATTTCTTCTTGTTAGAGTAAGAAACCTTCTCTACAGGCCTAATTTTGTATTTACAGTATTAAAGTGTTTATGAAACGAAAAACGCGTCCCTCGAAAAGTGCACCTATTTTGTAGCTTAAACTACACTGATTATCGTTGCACTAGGATTTTAGAAAATGCTTTTTTTTTTAGTTTGAAAGCGCTTATTTTGCGGTTTTTGCCGGGGCCTGGACCCGAAGGAAAACAGCTTGTGACGTCACTGGTTGTTCTTAGCTGTTTTATATAGTTTTATCTACATGTATTTTTCACATTTCTTATAAAAAATACCTTGGTTTAATAAAACGCACCACTGCTCTGAAAATTAGCCTTCATAGGCGCTCTGCCATGAATGTTTCCTTTAGATCAGGACAACTGGTTCATCTTGTTATGAATAACGTACTATACATAATTTGTCCTCATCGCATATTTCAGACACATGAGTATATTTGAAGCACCAACTGAACTGGATGAACAATGATACAAACCAGACACAGTGCTAAAAAGCGGTGCCCTGTGGCGTTCAAAATATCGCGTTAAAAATGTCGCGTCAAAAATATACTATTGATTCCTAACAAACGAACGAACGAACGAACGAACGAACGAACGAACGAACGAACGAACGAACGAACGAACGAACGAACGAACGAACTCACACACGGAATATAAAGTGTTTGAAAGTTAGCTGCGCCCGCAAGCCAACTTTCAGGGCACCGCACTTATCTGTTCAAACAAACGTTAAAAGAAGTACGGATTACTAGGCGCTAGCATGATTTGTTGGGGTGAAATATCGTATCAAGTCCTGCCTCCTCCACAGGCTCTGAAATTATAATTAATTTTAGTCATTTTGGTAAGGTCAGGCCGAGTGAGTGTGAGTAACTGCGACCCATGCCCCTCAGCTCAATGCGGGCAAGCGACTGGGGACGAGGCAGAGATCAAGTCATCAACTGCATTTATAAAGTGGGCCAAAATAACGTATAATACCAAATAGCCGAAGAAACCGTAAAAGTCTCCCTGTTTCTTCGATACTTGATCCATGTGTTGTTAATAATAATGCAATGAGTTCGAGTATCAAACATGAAAAGTCCATATACAGCCCTGTCTACCTTCGCGGGTTGATATTTCCTTTCTTTGCGACTGTAGCCTATCCGGAGTTTAATTACTCCTTTCTTTAACAAAATCCTTCTTGTAAATTTCCCTGCCTCTTTCAATTTAGAGTCAAGCCGTTGTTTACAAGCAGTAATTCAGAAACGCGTGGAGTAAAGTATCGAAAGGTGCTGCGGTTCACAAAGCCATTCAATTTTTGTCCGTTTTGGCAAATAAAATTATCACTAGGAAAACAGTTTAGGGACAATCATTGAATTTTAAAGTTGTTCTTTCAGTTCATCTCGTTTGGGCCACTAGCAACACAGTACTTTTCAAAAGATTCCATTCTAAGCTTAATGGTCTACATATTTCTCTTTTGAAAACAAGCGTGTGTGTACAACCAGGGACGTCACAAAACCAATTTGGCCGCGCGGCGCGAGGGACAAAAATTTGTCCAAATGGTCAACTTTGAAGGCTTGTAGATCTACTTTCTAAAGTCGTGTAGATTTACTTTTGAAGGTTTGTAGATCTACTTTCTAAAGAACTACAAAATGGGAATGTTAGTTGAGACACGATTTTTTCGTTTCGTAAACACTTTAACAGTACAACTTACGTCTTGATTTGTTTTTCTCATCCTCATTTCCCAAAACAGATATTCTCCTTTTTGGGGTTTTAGCAGTTTTCTTTTTTGGGTCTTCAAATAAGAGAGAAAACAAAAACAGTTTTTTAGCTGCCAACAGAGTATTATAACACAACGATTTTGCTATATATACTGTACATTAACAATTTTTTGATATATATATATTATCATTGTTAAAATAAATAATTAGCAATGGATTAAGTGACATTTAATTTAATTGGAGTCTACTTTGGCAACGTATTCCAATCGGATGAGCAAATAGCAAATGTATTTCACACAATAAACGAACGCGGAATTTTTACAAAAACAAAGGCATGCAAAAATTTGCTTCAATCATTACTTTTCAATCCTGTTTTATGAGTCGTTATATTCTCGGTAATCTATTTTCACCTTGTAAGAAGAGGTGCATTAGGACCGCTGGCTCAGGTACTAAATGTATAAATAGCTTAGAGGTTTTAGTAATAATTAATAAACGAGTTTTTATCAATATAAATACGCAAGTGTTACATGGTGTCAGGAGTCAGGGAGATTTTACCAAGAGCTTAAAAAACAGACTGAGTTGGTATGGCGGAGGGAACTTCGGAAGAGAACAGACCGCTAAAAAACTAAAGCCACCAGGAAAAATAGATTTTGAAGCATCAAACCTTGCTCAAACGTGGAAGAGATGGCAGGAAGAGGTAGACCTTGTACATGGAATTGGCTATGATAGGGAAGAAAGAATTGACGAAGGTGAAGTTACTTTTCTATATGGTAGGGAGTCAAGGGAGGCAGATATACGAAACGCTATTTGAACATGAACCGGAAGACAGAACTCTAAAAGAGGTTATAGAAGCCTTCTCGAACTATTGTAGTCCCAAGAAAAGCGAGACAGTTGAACGGTATAAGTTTTTTACGAGGACACAAGAAGCTGGTGAAACAACTGATAAGTTTATCACTGATGTTAAAATTCTCGCCGCCGCGCGTAGGCCTAATTTTGAGGGGCTTAAAGATTCGCTGATCCGTGACCGAATAATTTGTGGCTTGAGAGATTCGAACCTGCGACAAGATCTTTTAAAGACAGCAGATTTAAACCTATCACTTATAATAGTGTTTTATCACCTAACATTAATTATAGTGTTAATTATAGTGTGCGATAAATCCCAGCGATATGACTTTGTATGATTGGTTCCTTGAAATTACAAGACATGCAGGTCAGTGCTAGATGCAAATAGTGATGATTTGTCTGTTGAGCTTTTCAAAGTGGATATGAATAAAAATACAATTTTTATACAGTATATGCAAAATAGATTCTACATAAACAAAAACTCAAGTGCCAATATACTTTTGGATTTGGGTACTTTTGGTAACTTCTAAGAATGTTTCATTTTCACAAATGCTGATGACGATGACATCACTTTAAATATAGCCTATGCTGATGCATGGTTGCGTATATTCAAACGTGTCTGGTATGCTTAGAATTTACAATATTTTATCGACTTTTCATTTTAATCCTGAAGCAATTTATCAAATGAAAAATAAGTGAGAACAGTCAATTTTGTAAGTAACATCACGGTCGAAAACAAACTGTTGTAAACTGATGTCACCATGGTGGAAAATAAACGGTTTTATAAAATAACCAGAAGTAAATGAACGACAACACGTACTCTGATTAGCTATTGAGTCAAACAAGCGTGCCATTATAACTCTATAACGGCACGGCAAACGAGACACTTCGTGAGGATTTTGTCGTTTTTGATGAATTTTATGCGGATTTAATCATCACCGAAAGTTAAAAATTTCTTGGATATATGTCTAATCACGTAATTAACACAGCAGAATGTTTTCAAATCGCCGACGTGTTGTACAAGGCCACGCGTGGCGCTGATCACAAACGAGAAAGGTAATCTGTGTTTTTTTTTCATTACTTTTCTTGGGTTAATTGACAATTTAAAGTCATTATTTTATAAAAGAAATAAAAAACTTAGTCGCTGTGCGACTACTGCATCTCTCGCGCATTATTTAACAAATAGATTAAATTTTCCCGTGCGTGTGTACTGTAGTGTAATAGATCACAGATAGTGTAATAGATCACAGATTCTTTACACGCTGTGACGTCTTCTGTGATCTATTACAGTACACGTGCACGCACGGGAAAATGTAATATATTTGTTTTATACAATAAAAACGTCAAGTGGTTTATTGAAGAATTTCTGGGCATTGAAAATGAAAAACAAGTCCACTGACGTGATCTGACATGATTTGACGCCAGCTGTGCATGTGTCCTTTAATGGATCACGGTCAACAACCAATGAAAATGTACATAGAAGTCACGTTATTGTATAAAACTCGATAATCGCACGCAACACGTTTTCTTATTTTTTAAGAAGATTAACAAAAAAGACGAAAACCCAAATATATTTTGGAACTTGATTATTTATAGAATCTACGTTTAATTGTAATTTTGCAATCAAACCAGATTTTTATTTATAATATAGATATTGATTATATTGACTGAGAGTACTGATCAGGTGGTACATACCTGCAGCAGCACTAGCTTCTATCTGACTAACATCTGTTTTATTTGAGGAATCAGGCGCAGATATTCCTGCAAATGGCAAAGAAAGTCATTTAAGTCAACCAAGCTTAAGAAATCCTTGATACAATGTTATTGCATTTATTCAGTGACCTGAGAATCAATGTCTATTCTGGGCGCCCTAAAGCAGTTGGTTGCATGAGTAGCCTACTGTAAGAGACTTGGTTACTAACCACATTGCTAACTGTAACACCCCTAAGGTGATTCCGTAGTAATTGTTCCTGAAATGAAAAATTACTGAAACTTCCCAATCTTTAAGTTTTTGACATGTTCTATCATTGACAAGGATTTTTGTAATCATACAACATACAATATTCCGCCGTTTTACTTGTTTTCGCTAATTTCCTGGCGCGTGGATGCGAAAAGGATTGTGCATGATCGCACTTTGGCGTCCCGTAAAAAAATATGTGAGTTGAGAATTCGAAATTGCATTTTAAAGTTAAGAACGAGTTACGCTCTGACAGCAGAAGCAAAAACAGCAGAAAGCAAAATAAGATAAACAATTCTTCATAAAACCCATGACAAGACGCGTGATCAAACCAAAAAATTGTTCCGTTGCCCTTCCCGGCCGGCTCGGCTGCGAGTTTATGTGAAAAAATAAGATGACGTTGCGTGGTTCAACATGCATGTTACCGCAACAAAATTGATTCGTGTATATGCATGTCATTTGTTTTGTGATATTTTTTTCTAAATCCCCCAGTAAAAAATACTGCACATCTGGGAAATTTCCCATGAATACTTATTTCCATCATTCAAACTGGGGAGACGTCATTTTGCACGCTTAGTTTTAAGATAATACTTCTTCACCCCATATGTTCAAAACGGTTCAAATATTTGACGGAAGCATGAAATTTTACGGTTTTTACCTAAAGACAAAGATGCATCATCACTGTCGTACGAATGAAGAACTCAACGACAACGTCTGTTGGTAGTTCGCCATTTCAGTGGCGTTGATTCACGTTAAAGGTGAATAACAGTCCCTACTGCGCATTCGCGGAGTTTGTTTTCATTTTTTTGTTGATACGTTCATTGTTCTCACTGGTGAGTGAAATTCGAAACCCGTGTAAGTAACGACGTTTTGTAACGACGTTTAAGTAAGGATGGTTTGGCCTTGGAGAGGTCAGTCGAGGAAGGAATCACTCAATTGGCTCAAAACGTTGTACTCTTCCTTGGAGCCGCATTATACGAGATATATCAACTGCATTCCAAGCATTTTTTGTGTGAGTCCATATGCACAGTATAGCTTGCAACGCAGGCGTTTCTACAGGTTGGGGGCGGAGGGATGAAACGCCTGCCAGACAGTGCCATCCTCTGCCTGCCGGCAACCCTTGTTATTTTGAGTCGCGCTCTACTGATAATATCTCCTAGTATGACAGTCTTGTTCGATGGTTTTACCGTGCTTCCTGGGTTGAAGGTTCCAAATTGTTTTGTGAAACAACAGTCGCAATAAAGTGTACAACATTCACTTTAACTGGTTTAACAGCCCTTTCCACCCATTGAACTCTAAAAAGACTGGAAGGGATGAAGTTGGATGGGGTAGGATGAAGTCATAATTCTGGTTGATAGGGCCAACCAAGAACATGCAGATTGCAGAACGTGAGAACGTCTGACCAACGTAGGAGCAGTGGAAAACAAAACAATGGCTCAGCAAGAATTTCTTAATTTTTTTGTACTTGAACTTTTTTAGAATTGATATTACGAAGCCAGTATGTATTAGAATCATTGTTCTTTCTATTTCAGCTACGTTTGCAGGCGAAAACATATTAAAAGAGGAAATAAAATGCCAAACAAAGGCAAACTTTCGCGTGGAAACTCCTGACGAAAATAATTTCAGGTTTTACTCGTAAAATGTCTCTTATTTTTTCATGAATTCTTGAAGCTCTGTCAAGCTATTATTATGAATTATCTTTTTCATGTTTTAATCATGAGACCAGGTATATTTTTTATGTTTAAAACACTGTCAGTCTGTATTTACTGTATTTGTTGTTTTTTTTATCATGCCATCATCCGTTTTTCCAACAGATTATTGCCCCTAGTTTTAGAATTTAAGGACTAGATAAAAATATATATATTTATATTTATTTGATTCAAAATAGTAGATTGCAAGCAGTTTAATAAACTTGAAACTGAACATGACATAGCATAAAATCGAAATGACCGCGTGGTTTTGAACTCAAATTTTGATCTGTTTCACCAGATAAATTACCTTTCAAGTAAATATTGGTTCCTAAAAATCTTTGAGACAAAGGCTATTTTGTTGTACTATGTTTGAATTCTTTATAATCCGTCCGACGACAATTAAACAGAAGAAAAATGAAGATTTTCCAATCGTCCATCTTGTTCAAAAAGGGACTGGGGTGTCGTGCATGGCGGCCCCATGTTTGGCTTCAAAATCTCACCCCGAGTTATCGTTCCAGTCTTTTTAGAGTTCAATGTTTCCACCTTGCACATTGCAATGCGCTGAATATGCAAACCACAGTGAAAGCGTTATCGGATTAATATTAACAAGACGCCTGCTCTGGCGTTCACTCGGCTACTGATGTCTGCGTATCTATTGGCTTAGACTTCGCACATCTAGAAAACCTGCGGAACAGCGCATGCATATTAAGCTTTGTTAAAAAGCACTAAACTCTCAGAAGCAATCATTATAAAGTAGAACCCTGAAAGGGTACACGAACGAACGACCCTTGAAGCGAAGCCGTGTAAACAACAAGGCACAAGCGGAGCCCGTAATAGCCGAATAAATAAAGATCTTAATACTTTCAGTAGACAAAACCTATAGTGCTGAATTTGGCAGATTTAACCAATCGTTCCGATATAGAATTTACGTAAATCGTACCAACAGAAAATGTTTAAATGTTTAAACATGTTTTGAAACACATTTCTATATCACCTACATGATATAGACGACTCAGATGTAAACGACTAGTACGACTAAAGGCCACTAGACGTATCTAAACATATTTTTTGCATTATTCGGTGCTTCTTACTTGCGTATATGTAGTTGTTGGACCAAACAGGAAGCCGTTACTAGGTAAACAGTACGTATATGTTCTTTGACATACTCAATACTGCGGCTCTTCAAGTCAAACTTCCTAGGTACTGTCGCCAGTACTGATGTCAACACGGTAATAAATTCGTTTACTCTGTCTTCATGAACAAATCTTGTCAACAACATTACTGATCAACTACTCATGAATACCGTCGGAAAACACGTCAACTCGAAACTCAAGTAGGCCTTCATATATACAATGTACAAATTTTGGAATTTATATTAAAAGAATCTTTGAATTTGATGTGGAAAACAACTTGTGGCCTTCACTGTAATTGATAGGACAATTAGACATCTCTCCCTCATTTTATATATCTGCTACTTGCTCATAGAAAACTTGGGCATGTTGTCTAATTGTTAATTAATAGAAACGTATTAGTATACTATTGAAAATGCTGCAATTTGATTGGCTACTCTACTCAATATGTATTCGCCGATAGATAGCGAGCAGGAAATTGAGTACCAGGACCCGTCGCATTGTCATGTATGAAAACAAGATGGAGGTTAGACTGGAGGAGTGAGAATTTGTTTCCATCATGGCTTTTACTCAGAAACAATTGTTATTCTTCGTTTTTTTGAATAATTCCAATGAATAAAGATATATAGGATTATAGGTTAATAGTTTCTACTAAAACAAATCTATGAGATGAATATGTACATGAAGTCCTATATCTCATAGATTTGTTTTATCAACTATCACCTCATAGAAATCTCAAGCTCATAATCTATTTGTTAAATAGACAACTAGAATATTCCTCGACAGTCAAGACCTCCAATCTGTTTCTCTTGCAAGCTTTATAGGGGACATGAATGACGCTTTTCATTGTAATTTGTAACATATAGTACCTGTTGCCGCACTAGTCTCGCTGTCAGTTTCGTCACTATCGGTTTCAACATCACTGTCTGGCTCAGAAATTTCTATAAAATATGTTAAAAAAACCCAGCATAAGCAAACATACAGCTGCATAAAATTTCGATAACTTTTGACAAATGCCGAGGCATTAAAGCCTGATTTCTGCTTGTCATTGAAAAAATACCCCAAAGACTGGAACTTTGAAATTAAGTTCCAGCCACTATAACGACTCGGTTTGTAAAGATAAGAATATTTTTATCTCAGCGACCCAATGTCTATAACCAACCTATAAGGGACTGCACTTCTTAAGTGGACACAAAAACATCCAAACGACATGATTATTTTCATGGTATAGGTGGTATACTGTAGCCAGGAGGGTATAGGAAGAAAAGGAAGGAAGGAGGTCAGTTATGGGGAGACGTAGAAAGAGAAACAAGAGAGAGAAACAAGAGAGAAAGAGAAACGAGAGAGAGAGAAACGAGAGAAACGAGAGAAACGAGAGAGGGAGAAACGAGGGAGCGAGAAACGAGAGAGAGAGAAACGAGAGAGGGAGAAGTGAGTGAGTGAGCGAGCGGATTGATGGATGAAGTACGTTAAATCTTAACCATTCCAGCTAAAATAGACAATGACGAAAGGGGAAAAAACCCGCCAACTTATAATAATTCATCTATCTTCTTGTCTTTATAGGTCAGCTGCATGTTAAACGTTTTTGTTTTGTAATTATCTCACATACGTTTCTCCTTCCTTCTGTTTAGAGAAATCACAAACATGAAAATATATGTTTGTTGTTCAAACCCTGAATGATAGTATATATGTCACATAAAAGACAAAAGCTAAAAGGTAAAGTACACATTAGTGCATGTATGTCCTCACATATTACACTTACCATCAATGTTAATTTCGGACAGACTCTTCCCTGCCCACTTGCTGGTATTTCCTTTATCAACAGCAAGCAACAGTTTGCTTACTTTGGCAATCTCTATTGTTGATTCATGTAGGCGATAGAATTCGCGGTGAATAGCGATGTCATGCCCTAGATGCCTTGCAAGCCAATCCACTTCAGTCTCCTTCAGTGCGAGCACTTGCGAGATTGTTGCAATATATTTCCGTAGTTTTGTGCCCGTCACGTCTTTGGGACTGGAGAGTGGTGGCTCGCACTCTTGCGTGAACTTCCTCAGACAGTCACAAGCTCGCATGGGGCCTAGAGACTGCTTGGTTGGTCTTGCGAAGACGTATGGGTTTTCAACTGGTATGCCAACAGTTGCCCTTGTTTTGTTGAGCAGATCGATGCCCTCCTTTATATCTTTTGTCAGGATGATTGGAACTTTCCTTCCCCGCTTTCCCCTAGTTTCTACCATATCTAGTCTAAAAGAAATGAAATGAAAAGACTACTGTTAACCTCAAGCTTTAATAATAGAGAAGTCTTCATCCGAAGGAGTCTACAGTACTTGAGCATAAGCGTGTCGTTTAGCATTTTGGCATTTATTTATAATTCAAATACGAAATAAATAATATTTAAAGTGGCTATGAAGCGAAAATTATTATTGTTTTATTTGAAACAACACTTGAAATGACAGGTTAACATCTTTTGTAGTTGTATTTGTTTTCTTACTTTCTTTTTGAGATTTTTCAGTTTGTTTAGTATGCAAAATAAATACTTTGACGTCACGCTTGCGTAATGACTTATTGGAAAAGGTTATAACTCTTTGCTATTCTTACGAAATCACTTCTAAGGAATCCTATGCGTGTGTTACTCTCAGGAAATTTCAGATGCACATTGTCAAGTGATTTCGTTTGATAATAGCAATGATTTAAAACCTTTTCCGACAAGTTATTATACACTTGTGACGTCAAAGTGTTTATTTTACATATCAAACAAATTAACAAACTGAAATGGCTCAAAAACGAAAACGAAAAACTGCAAATTAAGAAGTTACTTGTCATTTTAAAGTCCCTATACAGCTCTGTCAGTTTTTAGTTATCTATACAAAGGATGAAAAAACAGTTCGATAAGTTATTTTACAGTTTTTGATTTGATGCATTCGTTCCCGAGATATTTAACTTTAAACATCGCAAGTTGTATGAAAAAGCCGCAAATTGCCAGATTAGGACTATATTACGAGCCTTAAATGGCGTCATTACATAGATGCTATAAACAACAAAAACTTTCAAGAAACTGATATAAACGTTTTTAATAGGCACATATGGACGTTTCAAACAGCTTTTAACATATTTTTTTTCATTGTTTATGCTATCAATAGTGACTTAAATGACGTCATTTAAAGCTCGTCCTAGTCTTAATTTGGCAAATTTAATTTGCGGCTTTTTCATACAACTTGCGATGTTTAAAGATAAATATCTCGGGGACGAATGCCTTAACTCAAAATAACGAAATATGCACTTTAAGTGTTTTTTCATATAAAACAATAATAATTTTCGCTTCATAGGCACTTTAAAGCTGTTCAAAAACTCATTATTCATTCATTAAATAAAAACAAAAACAAATCCATGTTTGGCACTGAAAAACAAATCCATGTTTGGTAAAAAACGGTCTAATTCCGTACGCCGCTTACTGAAGGAAAACGTATTTATCTGTCCAAATTTTAACCTTTGCCAACGAAATTTGGACTCTAACAACTCCAAAAGTAAATATATAAGCATTTGTCTGTTGTACTTATTTTGTAGATTAGCAATAAATTGGTAAAATTTGATGAAACCATAAATAATATTTTTATAATAATTAGCATAAATTAGCATAATTTGTAAAATGGGTTGTCTGAGAAAGACCTAAGAAAGACCCGACAACCTAAATTTGAATAGTAGAGGTAAAATGAAACGGCGAACTACTGTATCAACAGACGTTGAGTTATTCCATTGTACGACAGTGATAACAGCAACTTTAGGTAAAATAGTTAACTTTCTTTATGATTAGTACTTCCTCAGCGCTCAGCAGTAATGAATTGAAAAATGAATTGCCGTATTTACTTTCAGCATTTGTTTCTATATGCCAAACTCGTATATTTATCTCGTTAAAACTCATTGCGCAAAATGACGTCACCCCAGTTTGACAGACGGAATAAATATTCATTTCAAATGTCTCGAAGTGTGGCATTTTTGTATCTACTGCGCATGCGCTAGTAGATACATTGCTGTCGTGCATGTAAGTTAAGTTAAGTTAAGTTAAGTTAAGTTAAGTTAAGTTAAGTTAAGTTAAGTTAAGTTAAGTTAAGTTAAGTTAAGTTAAGTTAAGTTAAGTTAAGTTAAGTTAAGTTAAGTTAAGTTAAGTTAAGTTAAGTTAAGTTAAGTTAAGTTACGTTACGTTACGTTACGTTACGTTACGTTACGTTACGTTACGTTACGTTACGTTACGTTACGTTACGTTACGTTACGTTACGTTACGTTACGTTGTACGATTACGTTACGTTACGTTACGTTACGTTACGTTACGTTACGTTACGTTACGTTACGTTACGTTACGTTGCGTTACGTTACGTTACGTTACGTTACGTTACGTTACGTTACGTTGCGTTGCGTTACGTTACGTTACGTTGCGTTACGTTACGTTACGTTACGTTACGTTACGTTACGTTACGTTACGTTACGTTACGTTACGTTACGTTACGTTGCGTTGCGTTACGTTACGCGTTACGTTACGTTACGTTACGTTACGTTACGTTACGTTACGTTACGTTACGTTACGTTACGTTGCGTTACGTTGTTACGTTAGTTACGTTGTTACGTTGCGTTAAGTTACGTTGCGTTACGTTACGTTACGTTACGTTACGTTACGTTACGTTGCGTTACGTTACGTTACGTTACGTTACGTTACGTTACGTTACGTTACGTTACGTTACGTTACGTTACGTTACGTTACGTTACCAAAAGAATGCCTTCGGAGCCAAAACTTAGAATAAGACGATTGGCTCACGATAAACCACCGAAACCAAAATAACTACTGTACACCAAGTATTTCATAAGTTATTTTTGAAATAATTTTCTGCTCGCTAGATAGCGAATCCAGATATACCGTTCGATTCCTTATGCAATTCTGCGTCTAGTGATGTTAAATACGTGATTTACATTATTTTTCTAAATTTTCTGAACATCTATTTTGTAACGCGCGCTTGCTGACTCACATCAAATGACATATTGATTTGCCAACAAAATATTTTGAACACGCTAGACGGAGATTCTGTAAATGGCATAAGATTCTTTGTAAAATTCTGCATAGGACAGTCTACGAAACAAATGTTCAACTGTAAGCAAAGTAATTTATTTATATTTTTTAATATCATCGTCACTTAGCGCTTGCTTGCTGACTCAGATCAAATGACCCATTGATTTGCCAACAAAATATTTTCTGCAAGGTAGATGGAGATTCTGTAAACGGCATTAGATTCCTTGTAAAATTCTGCATAGGACGTCTACGAAACGAATGTTTAACTGTAAACAAAGTAATTTATTTATATTTTTTTAATGTGATCGTCACTTAGCGCGCGCATCATGACTCAGATCAAATGACACATTGATTTGCAAACAAAATATTTTCTGCACGGTAGACGGAGATTCTGTAAACGGCATTAGATTCTTTGTAAAATTCTGCATAGGACAATCTACGAAACGAATGTTCAACTGTAAGCAAAGTAATTTATTTATATTTTTTAATATCATCGTCACTTAGCGCTTGCTTGCTGACTCAGATCAAATGACCCATTGATTTGCCAACAAAATATTTTCTGCAAGGTAGATGGAGATTCTGTAAACGGCATTAGATTCCTTGTAAAATTCTGCATAGGACGTCTACGAAACGAATGTTTAACTGTAAACAAAGTAATTTATTTATATTTTTTTAATATGATCGTCACTTAGCGCGCGCATCATGACTCAGATCAAATGACACATTGATTTGCAAACAAAATATTTTCTGCACCGTAGACGGAGATTCTGTAAACGGCATTAGATTCTTTGTAAAATTCTGCATAGGACAGTCTACGAAACGAATGTTCAACTGTAAACAAAGTAATTTATTTATATTTTTGAATATGATCGTCACTTAGCGCGCCCTTGCTGACTCAGATCAAATGACCCATTGATTTGCAAACAAAATATTTTCTGCACGGTAGACGGACATTCTGTAAACGGCATTAGATTCTTTGTAAAATTCTGCATAGGACAGTCTACGAAACAAATGTTCAACTGTAAACAAAGTAATTTATTTATATTTTTTAATATCATCGTCACTTAGCGCGTGCTTGCTGACTGATATCAAATGACACATTGATTTGCCAACAAAATATTTTTCGCACGGTAGACGGAGATTCTGTAAACGGCATTAGATTCCTTGTAAAATTCTGCATAGGACAGTCTACGAAACGAATGTTCAACTGTAAACAAAGTAATTTATTTATATTTTTTAATATGATCGTCACTTAGCGCGCCCTTGTTGACTCAGATCAAATGACCCATTGATTTGCAAACAAAATATTCTCTGCACGGTAGACGGACATTCTGTAAACGGCATTAGATTCCTTGTAAAATTCTGCATAGGACAGTCTACGAAACAAATGTTCAACTGTAAACAAAGTAATTTATTTATATTTTTTAATATCATCGTCACTTAGCGCGCGCTTACTGACTGATATCAAATGACACATTGATTTGCCAACAAAATATTTTTTGCACGGTAGACGGAGATTCTGTAAACGGCATTAGATTCCTTGTTAAATTCTGAAAAGGACAGTCTACGAAACAAATGTTCAACTGTAAACAAAGTAATTTATTTATATTTTTTAATATCATCGTCACCTAGCGAGCGCTTGTTGACTCACATCAAATGACACATTGATTTGCCAACAAAATCTTTTCTACACTGTAGACGGAGATTCTGTAAACGGCATTAGATTCCTTGTAAATTCTGCATACCCAAACGTCGAATGACAAGTTGATTTTCCAACAAAGTATTTTCTGATCTCTAGACAAAAATTCTATCAACAGAATCTCACATTAAAATGTTTCTAATAGTTTGTCATATGTGTTATACATTGTATAGAAGGTTTCGGCCAACCGATTGACACACTGCAGAAATGACGTGTTTTACACAAGGACGTGCTATAACTATTTTGATTATAGTGAAGTGGCTGCGTAATTTTTGGCGCCGGTTCAATTTGCCAAGATATGTCTGAAGTGTTGCAGACTCCCAAGGAATACTTTACCTTACTCTTTAGTACAGGTCGTTACTGAAATTTATATGTGTTTGACACATTAGGATTTTCTGGTCATTGGTCAGAATTCGTAAGACATAATTTCACAATTCATATTTAATTTGATTAATCGAATCGAGTTTTCTGAACTTAAGACTAAGTGGCGGAAAATGCCGGAAAAGATATTAAATATAGCTTAGCTGCGAAAATCCTCTTAACATTATGCCTGGGGTTCAAAATACAAGAGCTTTAATTCTGCATCCTATATAATAGTTACAAGGAAAGGTATAAAAGGCGCAAAAACCAAATTAAAATTAGGCAATCGTGTGCTATGTATATTGCTAGCATATAGAAAATGTATTATAGTAGGGCACATCTTGGTTAAATACGTTATACGAACCATGTCATAATAATTCATGAGAAAACACACAAAGAAAATCCATGTTTAATGAGTGTCGGTATATGTCATACAGACTCCTCTTGATTTACATAAAATTTAGCTTTGATTTTCTCCACTTAGACAACGTTTTTTTAGAAAAATTACTACGCCAATTAACTGACCAAATCGGACCGTTTACAGAATCTCCGTCTACAGTGCAGAAAATATTTTGTTGGCAAATCAATATGTCATTTGATATCAGTCAGCAAGTGCGCGCTAAGTGACGATCATATTAAACAATATAAATAAATTACTTTCTTTGCAGTTGAACATTTGTTTTGTAGACTGTCCTATGTAGAATTTTACCAGGAATCTGGTGCCATTTACAGAATATCCGTCTACTGTGCAGAAAATATTTTGTTGGCAAATCAATATGTCATTTGATATCAGTCAGCAAGTGCGCGCTAAGTGACGATCATATTAAACAATATAAATAAATTACTTTCTTTACAGTTGAACATTTGTTTTGTAGACTGTCCTATGTAGAATTTTACCAGGAATCTGGTGCCGTTTACAGAATATCCGTCTACTGTGCAGAAAATATTTTGTTGGCAAATCAATATGTCATTTGATATCAGTCAGCAAGTGCGCGCTAAGTGACGATCATATTAAACAATATAAATAAATTACTTTCTTTACAGTTGAACATTTGTTTTGTAGACTGTCGTATGTAGAATTTTACCAGGAATCTGGTGCCATTTACAGAATATCCGTCTACTGTGCAGAAAATATTTTGTTGGCAAATCAATATGTCATTTGATATCAGTCAGCAAGTGTGCGCTAAGTGACGATCATAATAAAAAATATAAATTAGCTACTTTGTTTACAGTTAAACATTCGTTTCATAGACTGTCCTATGCAGAATTTTACAAGCAATCTCATGCCGTTTACAGAATCTCCGTCTACCGTGCAGAAAATATTTTGTTTGCAAATCAAGGTGTCATTTGATCTGAGTCATCATGCGCGCGCTAAGTGACGATCATGCTAAAAAAAATATAAATAAATTACTTTGTTTACAGTTAAACATTCGTTTCGTAGACGTCCTATGCAGAATTTTACAAGGAATCTAATGCCGTTTACAGAATCTCCATCTACCTTGCAGAAAATATTTTGTTGGCAAATCAATGGGTCATTTGATCTGAGTCAGCAAGCAAGCGCTAAGTGACGATGATATTAAAAAATATAAATAAATTAGTTTATTTACAGTTGAACATTTGTTTCGTAGACTGTCCTATGCAGAATTTAACAAGGAATCTAATGCCGTTTACAGAATCTCCGTCTAGCGTGTTCAAAATATTTTGTTGGCAAATCAATATGTCATTTGATGTGAGTCAGCAAGCGCGCGTTACAAAATAGATGTTCAGAAAATTTAGAAAAATAATGTAAATCACATATTTAACATCACTAGACGCAGAATTGCATAAGGAATCGAACGGTATATTTGGATTCGCTATCTAGCGAGCAGAAAATTATTTAGATAGAGCGTGGCTTGTTTGTTATTAAATCTTAATAGATTATTAATATGGAGTGAGTGATATTAAGTCTATTAAAGCCTAGCATTCTTAAAACATAATTTTACTTGAAGAAACGTAGTTTGTACTAACGTAAATGTCCTAAATTATCGACGGTGAATGATTATTTTGTGTTAAAGTTAGATTGAATGAGTTAAAAGACCTGCGAAACATTAGTCTTCGAAACCAGACTGCTGCTCGGCTGCGCCCCCCTGGAAGCGCCATTGCAAAACATCGCTGAGCGGAATTGGCAGCTATCTTAATTAGCAGTGAATTGGCAGCTGGCGAATTGGCAGCTAACTTCACGGGGTTGGAGCAAGATACGGTATTCAAGAGTGAGATATTCAACAAAGAAAGCTTTTACAAATTTAGAATTTGAGGATTTTAGAATCAAATAATTTTAAGTATGAATCCTAGTCAATTCGAAATTGTGATGTATTAGACGTTGTTGGAATGATGACAAAAGGTTTTTCAAAGCAAATTAATGGTCTTTGCGTGGACGATTTCATATTTCAGATAGCTTCTTAAACTGACAAGACTGTGAAATGGATGACCTTCTTCTAAGAAAACAGAGTTAGCTTCATGGCCAAGCAACAATGTCCAAAACCTATGGTAGCCCACGAACGAAATATTCTATTAAATAGCATAAGGGCGATGTAAATGACAAAGAGTCAAATGAAATGTCAGTGACAGGCTACACAGAGAGCGTGCACTGGTAAGTCTAAATATGAATTTAGTCTAAATTGTTGCAGTTATGAACGTCATGCAAAATTAATAAGTCTAAATTGCTGCACTTTATCATTGTCATGCAAAATCTGTGTCATGAATGTGCAAACATTTATTCTAGCCCTTCTACTGCATTGCTTGCTCTTATAATTTTGATGACATTGCTGGACATCTTTTTCATCACTGTTAAATTTTACAGTAGTAATACTCGAGGTGCTTGTTATCACAAGCGATTTCCATTACTTTCTAACTAGTTTGCATTATTGTTTGACAAATTGTAGTAACAAAGATATATAAATACTGTATTATAGTTAGCTAAGTCTAATTTTGAATTTGGGTTGTTAGTTATGATAATTTGATTGGCCTACTTAAAGCTTTACCATCATACAGTACTTTATATCATACATAACTTTATACTTACAGAACTTTAAAGCCTGGATCACATGAGGAGAGTCGATGAGAGTTGGCAGGTGAGAGTTTGCACGAGAGTTTCCTCAACTCTCATTTCTCACTCAGTTAAACAAACTGCTAGCCATTTATAATTCTCATGCAACTAGTCTCATAACTGGTCAAATGAGCCAAACCTCTTGTTGATTCTCATCAAAATTCGAAGCAGCTCAAAGTTGATGAGAGTTTGTGAGAGTTGGTGGTCAAACGAGAGTGAGAGTTGCAACTCTCATCCACTTTCATCCTCATATTGATCAGGCCTTTAGTACCATATATTTAATTACTAGTCAAGCTATTAGTGCACTGCTTCTCACCCACTGAGGACTGGAGTAAAGCCCAATTGGATTGAGTTAGTATTTGAATGGGTAACCATGCTCCTGTCCAGGCTTGGAATTCACACCAGATTTGAGTAGAGTTGTAATAGTGCTTAGTCTTCTACACCTTGCCGGTTTCACTCTGAGTTTTTTTAGAGTTAAAACACAGATCTAGATCTCAATACAAGGTTGTTACAACTATACAATTCCATCAATTTTGTCAAGAATCTTGTTCAGCTATGAATACCACATTGTAACAAGTATACAGTTGCATCACATGTTTTTACCATGATAGTAGCTATAGGCTGGCATTAAACGCAGTAGATACATGCATGCCTGGGCATGCCTATTTTTCTACTAGGTAAGGGGTATTTAGAAAAAATACAACAATGTAGTATTTTTTTGTAAATACCCCTAGTAAAGAAATTTAAGCTTAATACTTATGTCATGAGCCAATCAAAAACACAGAAAATTGATTGAAATGTTATTTATTAATTGCTACTCTGAGTGATGAAAGCAAGCACTCAGATCAGAGTGGCAATTATTTCCTCGTCTTCTTTGTTTTCAATGGGAAATACTGCATGGCAGCCCAACTTTTAGGTTTGAGACCTAGGCCTCACACGGTCCGCAAAAAATGCAAATTTCAGGTGGCCATTAGCCTGTGCACATCCAGAAAACCCGCCGGGTAACCGTCTGTGAGCAATCGATAGAATGCTTGCTGGAGCTAATTTACATAATTATGTTAAACTGATATGACCTGGCGTAAACATATCAATCAATGTCAAACAGACCATTTTAATTGGTTACACTAAAGGTCCGCGAGCCAATCAAAACACTTGACAGTGAACGCCAACAGTATGAACCACAGAACCAATGACAGTCTTTTATCAAAATCTGCACTAACACTGATGTCAATGGGCAAGATTAAGGCGGTTGTGCACAGACGGTTACCCGCAGGGTTTTCCGGATGTGCACAGGCTAGGCAGCCATTTTCTTAAAGCTTATATACGGAGAGGAGTATTTTTAATAATAAAGTGAATTTATGAGGAGTTCATACAATTATTTGAACGTTAAATATCTTTGTGTTCATCAAATAAAAACACTAAAGTATGAATAACATGTGTGCATGTATCTCCCACGATACCAAAACTTCTCTATTTTAAAGATTTCGTTCGAGAATGAAACAGATACCCAAACTTCTTTGATAAGTTATTATGCATGTGTGATGTAAATTCCGGACATTTTCATGTCAGACAAAATGAAATATCTCAAAAACAAAGCGAAAAAGCGAAAATCTTCCAAAGAAGTTACTCTATAATGATAACAAATGATAACAAATAATAACAAATAATAACAAATAATAACAAATAATAACAAATAACAATAATAATAATAATAATAATAGTCATAATAGTCATAATAGTCTTTTTGTACACAGGCATAGTAAAAATTTTTGTCGGTTACTTACCGTTTTGAAAGCTCTCTCTCAAACTTGTTAAGAGATTTTGTAATTTCCGAACAGTTGGCGCTACTCCAGTCTGGCCTGTCCTCATACGCTTTGAGCTGTAGCTTTGACGCCTCTCCTCCTCTCCGTTTATTGAACATAACCAGCCTCGTTAAGGTTGATTGGGCCAACAGGCTCCAATCGTCCAAATTGGGCTGGTTTTGCATGCATTCCACGCTGTCGCTAATCTTTTTGTCTATATATTTGCGTAGTTTGTCGAGGTCTTCAGCTAGCGGTAACACGTTCACCTTGTTGTATTTCCGTTTGCTCAGAGTGGTAAGCGAGTGATGCGAAATGCGGTGAGACCATTCAGTGTCTAAAAGCCTCCTGAAGTTATCGGCATCTCCTTCGGCTTCTTTGTTTGTTGCCCTCAAAGCTTGACCAACAACGATGTTCACACACTTCTTTAGCGCGTAGCCAATCTTCAATGCAAGCGATGGTGTACCCACGTTTTGCTCGCCGTCTTTGATTTCAAACTCGCAAAGTATTTTGACGGCTTCGATTATGACATCAAATTTACTGGGTTTTATGAAGTCGGAAAGTTGTGCATTTGGATCGTTGTCGGTTGTCCTCAACTGTATCAAGAGACGAGCAAGTTCCCTCATTGTTTGCGACGTGTCTTGTGTGTTAGTTGTTCCATGCTTCTCTACGAGCACCTTCCCAACTTCAATTATCAGAGAATCCTTTCTTGCTGTTACCGATACTTCATCGTTTCTCATCGTTGCCATGACTTGATTTAAACTGTCGTTGCTGCCTTTCGTTGTTGCCCCAATGAGCATTAATTTTGCGTTGGCCTGGATCTTCTGCTGTAATTCTGGCTGTTCGTCTTCTGGTTTTGACTTGCAGTGTCCCGTGTGTTTCCACAAATCCTTTCCCCGATAGAATCCGACACAATAAGGGCATGGTAAAAAGGCCTTTGCGCTGCATGTTTTCCCAGATGAATTAGGCTGCCGCACAACGATCAGCTCTCCTTTGCCAATGTCTATTGCAGTCATATTATGGTGATAATTTCCTCGCGCTCTTAAATTTGCCCAACACGCTTTCCTCTCGGCTGATTTGCTCTTGAACTTGAGGGCAGCGGCCACTTCTTTCTCGTCTGCATGTTTTCGGGTCATGTGGCGTGTTATTTTCTGGTTTAATTCGCCACAGTAAAAGCATGCCTGCTTCTTTCCTCGTTGTCCTTTTATTTTGGCACGCTCTACAAAAACGTCTAAGAAAGATTTTCATGATTAATCTAATGCTGCTGAAGTCATCACAAAAGTTGATTCGAGCGAGATTAGAACTCGATAGCTCAACAGGTAGAGCGGCTGGCCTGAATCCCGAAGGTGCGAGTTCGAATCCAGCTCGAGTCAACTTATGTGTTGGCCTCAGCAGTGCTTCTCTGACGATGATTCTGTACTATGTACTACAGTATGTAGCAAATTAATAAGACGAACATTATCGACACATAACAGAAAACACCGAGGACAATGCGAGCGTAGACGTGAGGGCTACTGTAGAGGTTTTTTTGAGAAAGGGAATCACGTACAGTATATCAATGCCTAGCCTGCTTGCAGCCCGAAATTTCTAAATCAATGCCTATTCCTGCAGAAACCTTTCGTCAGATCACTTCATCTGGTTCATCACCGTTCGAAGCAACATGGCATAAAATTAAGTGATTTGGCGAGGATATCTCTTCGGATTTCTTCTATTTCTTTTGAAAATGTTTTGTTTTGAGTACAAGTAATAAAGAGCTAGGAAGCAAGTAAAGCTTACAATCTAGAAAAAGGTATGTAAATAAAGATGTAAACAGTAGTTTCCTACATGCGCAGAACGGAGTTGATAGCACCTTTAAGTTTCGTTGTACACTTTATCCCTCTACAGCCTAGTTTCCAAAGTTTAACCGTGTGACGTCAGGATTGGTGTTTGTATAAGATATGAAATTGGAAACTACTTGAAACCCGCAAGGTACGCTGGACCTGGACTATCAATTGGCCGCCAATGGCTTCAAAAATTTTACTGATCTTAAGAAATAAGCAATCAGTGGCCTATGCCCTGTTGCGTTGTCCAAAGTTAACGGTGACGTCTCGTAAGGCTTGTGGCATAATTACTGTGCAATAATTTACCGGTTTTATTATCTCCAGATGCTAATTTACTAATAACTGTGGTAAAATAAGTAAAAAACAAGCAAATACAGTCCGAAATTGTCAAATACACACTTCAAATCAATGTTTAGACATATCAGTTACTGCCAAAGGTAATGAAAGGTAATAGAAATTGTTGACTGGTTTCATTGGCCGTTTACGAGTTTTGTATTTAGGTAAGTTTTTCGAATACCGGGCCCGTAGGTCGTAATAGGGACTTTAAGAAAACACAACGGCTACGACTGCGGCAACGTGTTTGAACATTAGAATTTTATGTCAGATACGAAGACTTTTTGCAAATGACGGTCCCAAGAGTAATTTTCATGCTGTCGTGACTCTGTTTACAACGTAGAAAGGGAGGGGGGGGGGGGGGTAGAGGTATCTAAATCTGCAGATCAGCTACAATTTGACAGAAAATCCGCCGATTCGTTAGTATTTTTACAAAAATCCGAATCCGATCCGAAAATTCTTGCGATAAATAACTACCCTAATTTTTACTTTAAGCTCTTTTATTCAGTTCCGTGTCGCATTTTACAATAACATAGTTTAGCAATAATGTTGCCTGAGGTACCTATAGCAAATACGTTCTCGTTCTCAGCACCTCTCGATTTTCTTAGTTCAGGGCACGAGCTAGAAATCAAGAAGCTTTGGACGGCCTGGAGAGACACAATAGTGATAGTTTTCTATTTTCTCTTCACCTTATCTTTTGAGGACTTTTAGATCGGTCCTCCACAACATAAGTTACGTGAATAGGATCCGAAGTAAACAACAAGCAAAATCCACAATCCTACATAAGGTTTTAGAAGTTTAGTTCTTATGTTTCTTGGTATTACCAAGCAGTAAAACGTGTTATTTATATTTTTGTTGCGGTGCCGATGAATCGAGAACTTGCCTAATCGCAAAACTCGTCAATAACCCGAAAAATCAGTCAATAATTTCAGTTTAAAGCTTTTTTATACCTTTAACAGTAAAACATATGTCTTGACAAGGTCTTGAAGTATGTATAGTTGACAATTTCAGTATGTATATTTGTAGCGTGCACGTGTATAGCATTTCAAACCTACGTAAGCTGTAACCGAATTAGGAAGTGGCGACTTGTTCACCCTGATTATATTTAGGCGTTAGCTACTCTTATCAGGAAATATAAATGGCGTAGCTCCTTTTGTGGATGAGGTAACCACGCAATCGTGTAATGTATAAGATGATGTTTTACTCTGATAAATTGTTCTCCGCTCTAACTCTGTTGGGCGTATGTTGTTCTTCCAACCTCGTACCCAGATAAGACCCTGGGTACGAGGTTGTTGTTCTTCGTGTTCTGCGTCGCTTCTGACTCTGCGTTTAGTGAGTCGTAGCTCGGCACGTTACATATTTCCTTGTATTTTCTTTCTTTCAGGGGTGTTAATAGTAAATTGGCAGCTGCATGGCAATTGTTCTACGGCTTTTCCGACTTTCCTGGTAAACCCTCACCCTGATTCAGTTTGACCTTGTGACGTCGAATAGACCTTACCCGCAATGGCGTTTCATGCCTTATTTAACTACTACTATACCAGAAGGCTTTGCCAGTATTCTATCAATGTAGCCAGGAAGCTGGAAAAGCATTCTGGTAGTAGTAGTTAAATGATGCCGTGAAACGTCTATTTGGTTTTTGTATAAGATTGGAAACTACTCTTAAACTTGCAATGAACGCTGGACCTGGAGTGTAAGATGGCGACCAGTGGCTTTTAAAAGTTGACTGCTGGACGTATGGTATGTGTAATCCAGTTATATAGAGATCATTTATATATAGTAAATCAAAAAACGATGTAAACTGCCGAGAATCTGAAGAACAAAAATGCTGACGTTTCGAGGGGACCCCGAGTAAATATGATCCTGGTGAAGGGCAGCGCTCGATACATCAGTATTCCATTCTTCCATTCTTCATATTCTCGGCAGTTTACAACCTTTTCGATTTTCTATATTCTAAAATCTAAACACTGCCTACGCTGCACCCTCCTTTTTTATATAGAGATCAGTGGTTTTTACAAGTACTTTTAAGTCCACGAGATTACGACTTGTTGACGTACAGAAAAAGAAGACTGGACTCAGTCTTGCGAGACCTCTATAGAACCCTCGCACATAACGCCACAACGGCCAATTTGGAGGACAAATTGAAATCTCCACCGTTCAACAGAACGAAAATTCTATATTTTTCCAGCAAAAAAATGTAAAATTTTATAGCTTTAAACTATATAATTTTGTCCTCCTTCAATTTGTCCTCCAAATTGGCCGTCTATGACGTCACTGCAAGGGCTCTATATATCACCCATACGGTTATTATTTTACTTGAAAAGCCGTGAGTCGTCCTTGTGCACGCTTCTCACGCTTGTGCAATTAATCGTAGAAATTGGGTCGGTTTCCATTACGTCCGCTTTGTTGGAGCGGTCGAAACTGAACATTTTCAAATTCCAAAGCGAGCTGAACAGTGCACGTTTTGCCCGCTCGGGCGAAGCTGGTGCAATGGAAAGCGTGCATTCAGTTCGTTTTAATAGAAGTTGAAACTTTTCAAATTTCAAAGCAGACCGCTCCGCCCGCGCTGGCAAAGCGTGGGAAACGTGAATTAAGGATGCATATCCAATACATCCTCATGAAGAACAAAGGGATTGCTCATTATAAATTCGAGGTTTGTACCTGCATACGATTTTGGGCAAGGCAATTATATTTTGCCTATCTTGTAAGGTAAGCTATATTGTATATCAGCAGCTTCCATACGTGGGAAGATTCCATAGTTTTGTTGCCGGAATTTATCCCGATTTGACGAATTATGGGAATGTTACTGGGGCAATGCGCAGGTCCACCAAGTACCTTTAAGTACCTTTACTACCATTGATATATTATATGCCTCCCTTCCTCCCTCTTCTATTTGATTAATGTGGTAAACCAAATAAAACATAAATAAATAAAGTAGGACCCAGTTAAGGATCCGACCCCGGTCCTTATTGATTCTAATTGTTCATGCTAATTATCCACATACGAGCATGTTGAAGTGTGTGCTCAGCGAACCTTTACTTCACCAAGTTGTTTTCGTAAACTACCCTATTTCCTCTATTGTTGGTCTACAATTAATAAGCCCCCCGGGGGCTTATAAAGGAAATACGGTATTCAACGTTTGCTTTCTTCATAAAATGCAGTCAACATCAGGTCTAAAGTTTTATCAAGTCTAATACACTACTGCTCGTTTATCACTATATATAATGCATTATATACAGCAAAGTGATTTTTACCTGTTGCAAATTCCTGATTTTCGTCATCAGATGATTCCGATGACAACAACTGCCGGACAGGCAAGGCCAGTTTTTTGCGTTTTCTTTTATTAACTGTGAAAAAATTAAGTGAAAAAACCCAACTCAATGTTATATTCAACAGCAATAATTAAAGCCTTTCGGAAATGCAAGCCTTTTTCCAAATGCGACGTCGTGTATTTGAACTGACTTTTCAAACATGGTAATGTACGACATTTTATACTGATGAAGATCTCCGTTTGAAACATTGGTATTTTGTTTCTATAAATCACGGCACTGACGGCAGTCACCATACAGTGTAATTATAATATAATCGTAATGAAATCTTCACCTGTTTTCAATGCTTCGTTTTCATCATCATCAGATTCCAGTGGCATAAGCTGCTGACCAGCCAACGCCTCTTTGTTGCGTTTTCTTTTATTAACTGTCAAAAATAAGGCAAATAGAAATAAATTAATTTCATCATTCAACTTTGATGAAAGCGATATTCATACAAATTCTATGAGAAAGGTCTTGGGTATTTAAACATGTTATTAGAGTTAGGGTTTTAGAAGATTCCATTCAATGCCATTACGAACAGATATACCAGCATCCAATGTTGAAAAACCAAGGGTTAAACTAAAATCAAACCGTGCAATTTGTTGTACAACAGCATCCAACTTTGTTTGACGCAACATTGTTTGAGTTTGTAACCCGACGTTATTGTCATTTTTGCTAACCCATGTTAGCCCGACAGTTTTGTTGGAAAGAATGTTGTATAAAGTTTTACTATGATCAAACATCTATTCCAACATTTTTGCATCCAATTGAACAAACTTGGATGATATTGTACGACAAAGTTGTATCGTTTGACCACGGCTTTAGACATTTGTATAAATAGACTTGCTCTTCCAACATTGAAAGTAGCAGCTCCCATACGTGGGAAGATTCCGTAGTTTTGTTGCCGGAATTTATCCCGATTTGACGGATTATGGGAATGTTACTGGGGCAATGCGCAGGTCCACCAAGTACCTTTAAGTACCTTTACTACCATTGATATATTATATGTCTCCCTTCCTCTTCTATTTGATTAATGTGGTAAACCAAATAAAAAATAAATAAATAAAGTAGGACCCAGTTAAGGATCCGACCCCGGTCCTTATTGATTCTAATTGTTCATGCTAATTATTCACACACGAGCATGTTGAAGTGTGTGCTCAGCGAACTTTTACTTCACCAAGTTGTTTTCGTAAACTACCCTATTTCCTCTATTGTTGGTCTACAATTAATAAGCCCCCCGGGGGCTTATAAAGGAAATACGGTATTCAACGTTTGCTTTCTTCATAAAATGCAGTCAACATCAGGTCTAAAGTTTTATCAAGTCTAATACACTACTGCTCGTTTATCACTATATATAATGCATTATATACAGCAAAGTGATTTTTACCTTTTGCAAATTCCTGATTTTCGTCATCAGATGATTCCGATGACAACAACTGCCGGACAGGCAAGGCCAGTTTTTTGCGTTTTCTTTTGTTAACTGTGAAAAAATTAAGTGAAAAAAAAACAACTCAATTTTATATTCAACAGCAATAATTAAAGCCTTTCGGAAATGCAAGCGTTTTTCCAAATGCGACGTCGTGTATTTGAACTGACTTTTCAAACATGGTAATGTACGACATTTCATACTGATGAAGATCTCCGTTTGAAACATTCGTACTTTGTTTCTATAAATCACGGCACTGACGGCAGCCACCATACAGTGTAATTATAATATAATCGTAATGAAATCTTCACCTGTTTTCAATGCTTCGTTTTCATCATCATCAGATTCCAGTGGCATAAGCTGCTGACCAGCCAATGCCTCTTTGTTGCGTTTTCTTTTATTAACTGTCAAAAATCAGGCAAATAGAAATAAATTAATTTCATCATTCAACTTTGATGAAAGCGATATTCATACAAATTCTATGAGAAAGGTCTTGTGTATTTAAACATGTTATTAGAGTTAGGGTTTTAGAAGATTCCATTCAATGCCATTACGAACAGATATACCAGCATCCAATGTTGAAAAACCAAGGGTTAAACTAAAATCAAACCGTGCAATTTTGTTGTACAACAGCATCCAACTTTGTTTGACGCAACATTGTTTGAGTTTGTAACCCGACGTTCTTGTCATTTTTGCTAATCCATGTTAGCCCGACAGTTTTGTTGGAAAGAATGTTGTATAAAGTTTTACTATGATCAAACATCTATTCCAACATTTTTGCATCCAACTGAACAAGCTTGGATGATATTGTACGACAAAGTTGTATCGTTTGACCACGGCTTTAGACATTTGTATAAATAGACTTGCTCTTCCAACATTGAAACTACATGCAGTGCATGTAAACTTTTTTCAATTTTTGGGTAAAGTTATGTTAAATTTGATTTAGTCAGAGCTCTGCATGTAAACTTTTTAAGTTTTTTCCGGAGAACGTGCTGCTCGTGTTTTAAACAGTATATATATATATATATATATATAGTGGTGATGATGAAATCCGAAGTAGTTATCAGGATTTTTTTATGAAGCTCGATTATAATACTTTGGACGACCACTTGCGCCTGCTTGACCCGGTAGAGAACGATGACCGCTGTCCCGCTTTACTAACTGCTCTTAGTTGTTAACTTACTTAAATTCATCTAAAACACGTGTATCAAACAGCATTTGTCGTACTTTCTTTGAGGGGAAAGCAATAAAACGCAAGGAGGAGGAACACTGGTACGTCGATGTTTGTGCTAAACATAATGTGTATGGTTGGTTGGGCAAGATCTCAGCGTATATAGTTGTAAAATATGAATATTAAACGGACATAATTAGTTTAGATTTCTGTGCGCTTACCTCGATCGATAGTCTTCTGTAAACTAATTGGTGTGGATATACTACATGTATCTTCTAAAACAGAAATAAATTATGGTTCCATTCTCTTTCGCTTCGCTCAGCCGAATAGAAAATGTTCCGTATCTAAGTGAATACAACGAGACAAGTTGGAGCCTAGCAATGTCAGCAGGTCAAAATGTGTATTACAGAATACGTGGCAGGCGTCATAGCCGGGCACGTAGTGTACATAAAAGAGTTTATGGAAATGTTCAGTATTATCTTTAGCTTTGGAATGCTTTTTTTATTGCTCTTGGATTAAAATTTTTGAGGAATTGATTAAAGCGCGAGGCCTTGTTTCATTCGTGTTAATTATTTTACTCCCCCCGTAACAACCAAGAGTGTCTTGTGCTATATAACACGTTGTACTTGTTCTTTTAAAATTGGTGAACTAAACGATGTTTTACCTTCAGATTCGATGAAATCCCACTGTTCACTATCAGATTCAGGTGTGCTTCTTTCCTGTTTCTTTGTGTTCTTTTTACCTGTTAAAAATAAGTAAATTTAGCAAAAGTTTTCGCTTTTATATAGTAGCTGGATAAATTTTCGGTATAAAAAATTTTTATTAGAGAAATAATAGGAAACGACATTTGCTTTTGAACAATTAATGTCAGTAACTAGGTCATTGTTAGTTATACTTCGTTATTTGAGACTGTCGAGGGAATAACCTGTCGTGCGCTCATAGACTCTGGCGCTGGTAGCTCTTACGCCTCCGCGAAGCTTATCGATATGTTGAAAAAGAAGCTAAGGGAAATGGAAACCCAACGTATTGATATGCTTATGAGTTCCAGAATTGAACGAATGGAGGCCTATGACACAGTAATTGGATCTGTTGACGGCGGTTTTGAGATGCAAGTGCGATTAAGGAAGATCAATAAAGAGCACTGTTGTCGATTGACAACCCTAATTACGAACAGTTAATCAAAGAGCACTAATATCTGAAAAGAATTGAAGTTACCGCCCACGACGCAAAACAGAAACTTCCAACACATATCGTGTTAGGAAGTCAGGAGAGTACGCGCGCATCAAAACCGAAGAAAGGCCTCTCGTTGGTAAAGACGGCGATCCTGTCGTGGAAAAGACCAAGTTGGGCTGGTTTATCATGAGTCCAGGAAGCGAGTTTGACAAATCGACTGTGCTGCCCACCCAAACGTCTGAGTGACTACGAAAATCTCTGCCGACTAGATGTCCTTGGGCTTGCTGATGCCCCAGAGAACGACCAGATCGCCGTGTATGGAATAGTTTAAAGAACAACTCTACAGAGATCCAGGTGGATCGTACGAAACCAATCCTCCCTGGAAGGCGAATCACCCAACGTTGCCGACGAACGAAAGGGGGAGCCAAAGAAGGCTACTGTAGATCAGCTGGTAAAGAAGGTACGCCAGAGTGGGAACTACGAAACGCATGACGAGATTATCCAGGAACAATTACAGCAGGGAGTGATTGAACCAGCACCAAAAGAGTCAAGCGAAAGCTCGAAAGTATAATACATACCACACAGAGGAACCACCAAACAAGATGCTGAATCAACAAAACTCCGAATAGTCTATGATGCTTCCGCGAGAGTCCACCACCCATCCATCTTTAAACGATTGCCTCCACCCGGGTCCTCCCTTGCAGAACATGCTCTGGAACATCCTCGTGAGATCAAGGTTCTACCCGTTACTACTTACCGGTGACCTGCAAAAGGCCTTCTTACAAGTCAGGATAAAGGAAGAGGAAAGAGTCCTTCTGAGGTTCCACTGGAGAGCACCTGAAAGTGACAAGACAGAAGTATATCGCTTCATAGGAGCCCTGTTTGGCCTGACGTCTTCACCTTTCCTCCTTGGGGGTGTTATCAGTCAGCACCTTAAGACGTGGGAAGATCGGTATCCAGAGTTGGTAAGAGACTGTACGTGGATGATTTGATGACAGGTGGATCAACAGTGGAGGAAGTGCATGCAAAGAAGACCGAGGCGATCGAAGTATTTGAAGACCAAGATTCACTCTTCATAAATGGCATTCCAACGTAGTAGAATTTGAAAATGAAGAACCGCAACAAAAGGACGAAGAGCTGACCTTCGCAAAGCAGCAATTAGGATCAAGTCAGTCCGACACGAAACTGCTAAACTTACCTGGGACAAAGTCCAAGACACTCTAAGCGTCGTCCTCGTGCACAAAGGGTCCGCCTCAACCAAGAGAGGGGTCCTTTCACGCTTGGATGAGCGTCTGAATTCGTTCCCCCTGAACGCACCATCAAGTGGAGATTTAATCTTAGCTGAGCTCCATGATGGAGTGGCCAGTTCGAGCGACTCATAGGTCTCTTCAAGGGGGCCTTCTACAAAACTATCGGAAACGGGACGCTACGATGGGAAGAATTAGAAGTGGTCCTCGACGTCGAAATAGCCCTAAACAATCGCCCGCTGAGTTATTTAGAAGACGACCTACAGTTTTCCGTATTGACCCCCAACTCGATGCTACACCTTTAACCCAACTTACCTACCCGAGCTGAAAGCCCACCGCCTACAAGAGAAGGACCTACGGAAACGAGCCAGGTATTTCAGCCAGTGTAAGCAAGCCATGTGGAGTCGATGGACTCGGAAAACAAACATGCAGGCGGAAAACAAACTCTTCATCCAAAAGAAGCGGAAAACAAACTCTTCATCCAAAAGTGGGAGAGGCCGTGATCATAAAGGATGAGCAGAAAAATCGGAATCAGTGGAAGTTGGCGATTGTGACCGAGTTAATCAAGGGGAGAGACGGTATCACAAGGGCCGCCAAGTTAAAGACTGGAAAAGGAAATCTCGAGAGAGCCATTCAACATCTCTGTCCATTGGAATTGGCTTGCCATAGGGAGCAGACCAAGAGGACAACTCGTCTAGATCCAACCGTTCCAGCTTTCGAACCGAGACCGAAGAGAGACGCGGCCGCAGCAGCCAATCCAACAATTCATCAAGTTGCAGATGAAGAACAAAATGAACAATGACTGAACAGTCAGAACTTTGAACACCATATTTTACTTTAGTATTAACATTGTTTTACAGTTTGTTAGGATATATAACAACTCGAGAATTGGTTTATTAAGGGTTAGCATGCATGTATGTCTTCTTTCCAAGAACATACATGGGGGAGTGTGTCAGTAACTAGGTCGTTGTTAGCTATATTTAGACAAATAATCGCTTCGTTATTTGAGACTTGATATGTGTTTGACAGGAAAAGGTCAGCCAATAAGATTGAGGGATTCGGGGATTGTGATTTTGTGAGCTGTGAGAAAACGTACGAATATATAAGCGAAATAAATTCATTAGAATCTAAACGCGTGACTTCTGTAGAACTTCAGTTATACGGAGGGAACATTCTCTACATTAACAGGAAAACTCACTGTTCATCAAGCCATTCATTAATTTCGTTGAACACGCATGTGCGATTCTTTTTTGACTCTTCAAAGACAATGCAGTTTTCAATTAGTGGTATTGCTCAAGAAAAAATTAAGAGGGTGCCTTTCGCCATTCCCATAATTTTTGAAAATACGTATACATTATGTGCATTTGCTTCCAAATCTATGATAAGTGACAAGCTTCTGCCTCATTATGAAACATGCATTTTGTACAATGTGCAAGTTTGAAATACATTATAAGAAAAGTGTGACATCCTTTAGATAATTATTTTACTAAAAGGCTTACCTTTCCTAACAGTGTGCTGTTCATCGTCAGAACAATCTGAGGAAGATGAATACACCGCTGAATACACCGCTGAATACAATCCTTTACCGGCTGCTAAGAATAAGAAACATTATGGTAATCATCACTTTTAACTTAATACATGACTTTTTAATAAACACTTCTGTATAAATTACACCCCCAGAGTGCTAAAGAATATTTATTTTTACAACTTTTATTACGGCAATTGGCAAACAATAATTTATTAAGAGATGGAAGTTCATATAATGGACTAGAAAACAATATGTTATATCGATTAGAGAAATATTTACAGATTTACTAATCTTTTACTGCTCAGATTCTTGGCGTTAGCTGAAGTAAAATTATTAAGTTGCAAAATGGAAACTATAGCATACCATATATATATATATATATATATATATATATATATATATATATAGAGAGAGAGAGAGAGAGAGAGAGAGAGAGAGAGAGAGAGAGAGAGAGAGAGATAGAGATAGAGATAGAGATAGAGATAGAGAGAGAGAGAGAGAGAGAGAGAGAGAGAGAGAGAGAGAGAGAGAGGGAGGGAGGGAGGGATAGGGATAGGGATAGGGATAGGGATAGGGATAGGGATAGGGATAGGGATAGGGATAGGGATAGGGATAGGGATAGGGATAGGGATGGATGGATGGATGGATGGATGGATGGATGGATGGATGGATGGATAGATAGATAGATAGATAGATAGATAGATAGATAGATAGATAGATAGATAGATAAGTGTCAGGTTCAAAATCATATCAGGTAGAGTGCTCAATACCTAAGTAGAGCAGAATAGTAAGAACAAAAGAGACAAACTTTGGTTACTTCATTTAAACTTTATTTCACTACAGATCTGTTTCGTATGGAAAGCTATAAAGCTTACCACACTCATCAGGTAAGTATTGCGACTGGTGTTACAAAGCGGAAACTTGATATTGTTTTGATCTACAAGACGAATTAATTATGTATGACACAATAGATGTTTTTTTCTATGCCTGCAAGTTGATATAAGTTCCTTTCTGCTGTTGAGTGAACATAATTCAGGGTGACAAATAATTATAAATTTTTCATAAAGGCATAAGTTACAACGCTTTGTTAAATTGGAGTAGGGTTTGCATCGCTTGATTATGTTCCATTTGATTGAGTATTGAGTATTTGATTCTTTTAAAGTCCAGATGTGCTTGCTTAGTTCGGTGGCAGATTTGCGTTTTGAATTTCTGAAAGAGCTTGTATGGTTTAGGTATCTGGTTTTAAAAGTGCCTTCAGTTAGGCCTACATAAGTTTCTTCTTTTCTGTTGTCTTCTGTGGTGACTGTAGCTTAGTAGACTATTCCTTCCGTTAGGCATTTACCAGAAAGCGGGCAGTTGTTTTGTTGGCGGCAATTGCATTCCTTAGTGGTGGGGATAATGGTTGGGTTATTTTGGGTTTCTTTGACTTTGTTGAGTTCGAATTTATTGTGAGATGAAATTATGTTGTCTATCTTAGGCATGCAGCTATAGCTTAATTTTAGGGTATTTCTATTGAATATTTTCCGTAAAGGATGGTTGGCGGGGAAGCACTCGTTGATCGTACGCAAGAATATGTGGCCGATGTTTGTGGCGACGTTGGCACTGTAAGGTGTATTAAACCATGTGGTGTTTCTGGATCTCGGGCGTTTCGGTTTTGTTGGTTCGGGTCTGTAATTGAGTTGGTAGTCGTACTACCCGCTTTCTTCAGGGCTTCTTGGTATGGTGGGGTTGCTGAGTTGAAACACCACATGGTTTGATCCACCTTACAGTGCCAACGTCGCCACAAACATCGGCCACATATTCTTGCGTACGATCAACGGGTGTTTCCCCGCCAACCATCCTTTACGGAAAATATTCAATAGAAATACCGTAAAATTAAGCTATAGCTGCATGCCTAAGATAGACAACATAATTTCATCTCACAATAAATTCGAACTCAACAAAGTCAAAGAAACCCAAAATAACCCAACCATTATCCCCACCACTAAGGAATGCAATTGCCGCCAACAAAACAACTGCCCGCTTTCTGGTAAATGCCTAACGGAAGGAATAGTCTACCAAGCTACAGTCACCACAGAAGACAACAGAAAAGAAGAAACTTATGTAGGCCTAACTGAAGGCACTTTTAAAACCAGATACCTAAACCATACAAGCTCTTTCAGAAATTCAAAACGTAAATCTGCCACCGAACTAAGCAAGCACATCTGGACTTTAAAAGAATCAAATACTCAATACTCAATCAAATGGAACATAATCAAGCGATGCAAACCCTACTCTAATTTAACAAAGGGTTGTAACTTATGCTTTTATGAAAAATTTATAATTATTTGTCACCCTGAATTATGTTCACTCAACAGCAGAAACGAACTTATATCAACTTGCAGGCATAGAAAAAAACATTTATTGTGCAACTATTAATATGCACCGCAACTTCACACAACGTCATACATAATTAATTCGTCTTGTTGATCAAATCAATATCAAATATTACCAGGGTTAAGTCACGCTGGCCTGAAAAACAGAGAAAAATCTTCTCGACGTGTCGAGCGAAGGCCCTTCGTCAGGAGAAATTAGTAAACAACTCACATGTGGTCACGCGTATTTATAGCAGAGCTACAATGGGAATCACGTGAACACATGTAAGCCAATAAAAACAAAGTAAACAAATAAATTAATATGTAATTTTAGCCTGTGTGCAGGTGCTGACCCAATTTGTGGGTCAGCTACCTGCAAATAGGCAAAGAAACAGGTTGTAAATTACTATTTAAATCATCAGAAAAAGGTTAAGGAAAAGATGTGGAATATGGTGGTGGAGTGAGCTAAATGAAAGAGAATCGCTCATTGAGGCCGTGAGGGTGAATGGTACCAAGTTTGTGAATGAGACGCATTTCTTGTTTACGACGAGTATCGTTACAACCTGTAATGGGCTGAATGGCGCAGATTTTCATGTTGGA
This sequence comes from Corallium rubrum, assembly GCA_964035015.1. Taxonomy (NCBI): domain Eukaryota; kingdom Metazoa; phylum Cnidaria; class Anthozoa; order Scleralcyonacea; family Coralliidae; genus Corallium; species Corallium rubrum. The sequence continues at coordinate 461,612 of CAXIUP010000192.1, read as the reverse complement.
AAAGGAGTGGTTGGCACTGTTGAAGTGCCTAGCAACAAGTTTGTTTTGCACATTGTTTTTGACATCACGAAGGTGTTCAACAAACCTGTCACCTAAACGTCTTCCAGTTTCTCCGATGTAAAGCATGGGACATTTACTGCAAGAGATACAGTAAATGAGGTTGGAGGAAGTGCTAGTGAAACTATGGGTTATGTTGAACCTACATTTTGGAGCCGAAATTGAAATTGAGGAGTCTAAATATTTACAGGTGTTGCACCTACCACGACAGCAAGAGCTGGTGCCAACATGTGATACCAAGGCTTGCTGCAGTGAGCTGTGAACAACGTTTTCCCGGATGTTTTTGCTATGCCGAAGAGATACTAGGGGTTTCTCAGAGGAAATGGAAGATGTTTCTGGGTCATTTTTAATGAGGTCGAAATTGCGGCTAATGATGTCCCTTACTTTGAAATTGAAGGGATGAAAAGTGAGAACTAGGGGTACTTTTTCATTAGAAATGGTAGCCAAAGGTTCGCTTAAGGTGTCTGAACGGGAAATGTTGGAGACCTTGTGTAAGACACTGCCTTACACAAGGTCTCCAACATTTCCCATCCAACCTCATTTACTGTATCTCTTGCAGTAAATGTCCCATGCTTTACATCGGAGAAACTGGAAGACGTTTAGGTGACAGGTTTGTTGAACACCTTCGTGATGTCAAAAACAATGTGCAAAACAAACCTGTTGCCAGGCACTTCAACAGTGCCAACCACTCCTTTTCCAACATGAAAATCTGCGCCATTCAGCCCATTACAGGTTGTAACGATACTCGTCGTAAACAAGAAATGCGTCTCATTTACAAACTTGGTACCATTCACCCTCACGGCCTCAATGAGCGATTCCCTTTCATTTAGCTCACTCCACCATCATATTCCACACCTTCTCCTTAACCTTTTTCAGATGATTTAAATAGTAATTTATAACCTGTTTCTTTGCCTATTTGCAGGTAGCTGACCCACAAATTGGGTCAGCACCTGCACACAGGCTAAAATTACATATTAATTTATTTGTTTACTTTGTTTTTATTGGCTTACATGTGTTCACGTGATTCCCATTGTAGCTCTGCTATAAATACGCGTGACCACATGTGAGTTGTTTACTAATTTCTCCTGACGAAGGGCCTTCGCTCGAAACGTCGAGAAGATTTTTCTCTGTTTTTCAGGCCAACGTGACTTAACCCTGGTAATATTTGGATTTCAACCGTGGCCGACGCTGTCCTAGAAGCTTTTAAATCAATATCAAGTTTCCGCTTTGTAACACCAGTCGCAATACTCACCTGATGAGTGTGGTAAGCTTTATAGCTTTCCATACGAAACAGATCTGTAGTGAAATAAAGTTTAATTTCTGGTTATTTAAAGGCCCATTTACACGGTGCGATTTGTATTATACGATTGTCAACATTTTGGCGTATGCAAATGTGTACACGCAACATAATTCAGTTTATCATTTGTGACAAACTTTGAAAAGAGCTTTTTACGCGCGTGCACATGCAATTTGATCACACACCCCACGATGCCAATCGTATACGACTAAATCGTATGGTATAAATGGGCCTTAAGTTATTCTACATTTACATAAGTATGGCATATTAGACTAATTTATGCTAGCGTAATGGGTATTAATTTTAAGTTAACCAGACAAAACGTTAAACAAAAGCTGAGCAAAGGTCTAGTCAATCGGTGTAGAAGTTCAGATACTGTAAACAAATGTTACTTCTTCGCTGTTGAGAAATCTAACTACGGAAAATTAACACTGAAAAGTTTCAGTTCTATGCGGCAATCTCAAACAGTGTAATTTTGCCTTCTTAAAAATAGTTTGCGAGTATAGGTGCACCAATATGCCAGGATCGTTCTTGTTATCCTGCATGTTATCATTAAAAACATTCACTGTCTCTTTGCATCTAGTATTCATGAGGGAAAATTAGTCCTATAAACATGCAATGAATAATTAAAGATGCTTCCCAATTCCCATAATTTTTCAAAATATGTATATATAATGTAACTCTGCTTCCAGTAACTTCTGTATCGTTACACATGCATTGGTACAATGTGCAAGTTTGAAAAAATTATGAGAAAAGTGGAACATCTTTTAGATAATTATTCTACGTTATGTGTACTCTAGAAGGAAAAGATTATGTGGTATCTTTATAAGAACGGACGTGAACAAACGTTTTACCTTTCCTAACAATGAGCTGTTCATCGTCAGAAGAATCTGAGGAAGATGTAGACACCTCAAGATTTCTTTTACTGGCTGCTACAAATAAGAAATATTTTCGTAATCATCATTTTTAGCTGAAAACATGACTCTCCGGTAAACAATTTTACGCCGAGAATGTCGAGAACTATTACTCTCCCTAACAATATCTCTTTACAACTTTATTACAACTTTTTTTACAACTTTATTTTATTTACAACTTTTATTACGGTAAGTAATAAATTAAGAGCTATCCATTGATATCTATACCTAAAGTCTACACTTATTGCTTTTCTTCTAGTTTTTTGTTACCTCTGGTTCGACGCTTTCTTCCATGGTCAATCAACGCAGCAGCTTGGCTTACTCCGCTGCTTTCAGTCTGATCTATTCAAAGAATATTGAATATCAGTGATGTATTCAAAGAATATTGCTTATTAGTATCAACCAACTAGTGGACTATTACAAATCCGGCTTTCTGATTGGCCAAGCTACTAGTGGTCTATTGGTGATAGACGACTAGTAGTGTTATCCAATAATAAACCTTCTTATAACTGGAATATTGTTATTCTGAGCAATCAGAAGCCGCGACATTCACGCCGCAAGAAAAACCTGGAACTAGGCTAAAAAAATCAAACATGGCGTCTGCTAAAATATTTGTACGAGTGAAGAAAACATTGGGTCGAAAGTAAAGGAAATTTATGCTGTTTGAAGTTTTCGAATAAGAAAATGAATTCGCTTATGCCTATGAAGTATATATACACCAAGTTTGAAGCAAAATAATTACAATGTCGTGTTTTGTGAGCGATTGTTTACCATATGCCACTGAACTACCCTACATTCGGAGGGCTTCTGCAAACAAAAAGGTAAAACTATCTGCATATGTTTGATAAGACTTTACATTAAAGAAAAATTGTTTGTGGTTGATACTAAAGCAATTAGACAACTCGCCCTCGTTTTCTATGAGCAGATAGTCAACTTGGCTTCGCCTCTTTGACTATTAGCTCATGGAAAACTCGGTCCCGGTTGTCTAATTGTTAATTAGAATATGGATTTTTTTAAATTGAACAGTAAATGGTTAAAATCTGAGAATTCTGTTTAACAAAATTTTCAAAAATCGAGCAGCAATTAGGCAAAATCGTTTCTTTTTTTTTCACTTATTTTTTAATACAATATTTAGTCACCTCCTGTTTGAAGATTGCTCTCATGGCCAATTAACGCTCCAGCTTGGCTGGCCCGGCTGTTTTCAATCTGATCTAAAAATAAAGAACAAAGAAACTTATGCGTTATTTTGTAAAGTATGTAAATTTCAAAAATCCGTCTACATAAAGTATGCCGTCTTATTTTTCTTTTTATACAATTGTTATTGTTGTTATAAGTTGTTATTGTTGTTAACAGTATTGTTGATATTGTTATTGTTATTGTTATTGTTATTGTTATTGTTATTGTTGTTATTGTTATTGTTATTGTTATTGTTATTGTTATTGTTATTGTTATTGTTATTGTTATTGTTATTGTTGCTGTTGTTGTTGTTGTTGTTGTTGTTGTTGCTGCTGCTGTTGTTGTTGTTATTATTGTTGTTATTACCTAAATCTGTCTCGTTTTTAAGTATCATTGTTGCTAAAGTGTGTTTAAAGTAACGGTTATAAAGCAAAAGAAATTATATAATTTTTTCCCTGTTTGAAACAACTCTTAAAATAGAAAAGAATACAGATTTCTTACCTGGGCAATGAAACGCGCCGTACTCAAACTCCTCACTTTCCGCTTCGCTTGAACTGTAAGGAACCTAAAATACAATGGCATTTTTTAATCACCTCTGTGAGATTTTGTAATCTTTGCATCAGCCCAAGAAAAAATGAAATATATCTTTATTACCTAAAATTTCATCTTCGTATGTATTTTTGGGCTCAAACTACAGAATTTTGAGCCTTTTTTGAAACACGACCGAGAGAGAGAAATGACGGGAAATGATACCCAGGGTCACGCGATCCGAGAAAACAGTGTTCTCAATGTTAAAAACACAGTGTGGCTATGTCGTTTCTCTATAACTTTGAAAACCCACTTGATTCCCTGAACTTCCATTGCCTTTCTATGCTGAATCACTTTGATATGTTTTTCGCATGACCCTGGGTAGGTGTCATTTCCGGTCATTTCTTTCTCCCGGTCGGGTTTCAAAAAAGGCTCACAATCCCGTAGTTTGACAGCAAAAATGCATACGAAGATGAAATTTTAGGCGATGAAGGTATAATGCATTTTTTCTCAGGATGATTCAAAGATAACAATCATCTAAAAACCTCACAGAGGTGATAGGTACTTTAAGAGCGTAATTTGTATTAACACGTTGAGGCCCTGGCGTTAGCCAGAATAAACTTTAAACACTCGTCGTCAGTCTTCAAAGTGTTAAGCGACGAAATACTTTGCCAAACTATTAAAATTTTTAACTCTACTCAAATAAAGTAGCCTCGGTTGATCTTAAACATTAGTCAACACTCGCATCACATTCACATGTACACCTCATAAAAATAATCGTAATTTTACTAAAAAAATTTCAACATTTAATATAAATGGTAGCATAACTATAACTCGCTCTGTTGAACGTCGGGACCTTGACGTTGTCCTTGATGTGTCAAGTGCAAGAGCAGGGGCGGATCTAGAGGGGTGCGAGCGTGGCTTGAGCCACGGTCAGATTTTCCTAATTATTCCAAATTAAATAATATAATTGATATTTCAAAAATAAAAAAAAGTATTAATAACAAAAGGATAGTTGACGTAAGAACGACATTAGTCACCGTAAAAGTACTAAACCAATTGTCAAAATAGCAGCGGATTTTCGCATCTTTGACAATCAGTTGCACCGCAATCGGTCTCAGGTAGTTACAAGTCCGAGAATGTGGCGAGAGTGGCCGAAAAAGTTACCGAACGTGCTACGAATTCGCTGAAGAAATTGGAGAACACTTCTGCTAAATTCAGCCATGGTCAGCGGAGCGATCTGCTAAATTCAGCCACGGTCAGCGGACTATTAAGGGGTGCAAACCAATCAGAGAGCCAGAATAGAGTGGTTGAATTTGGCGGGAGCCACGGTCAGCCACCCTTGCCATATCTTGTTACAATTTTATTGCGAAATAATGCAATCAAATCGTCGGCTCCGGTAGTCGGTAGTGCACGTCAGTCTGTCTTGACCGGAGTTCTTCAGAATGATATTAAAGAATGGCTGCGCGTATGGAGGGACAATGATTGTGCCTGTGACAGGTAGTCGAAATACTAGATGGTAAGTTCACAAGAAAATTAAGGAAGAGATGTTGGTTTGTTTGGTTTCTTTATTTATAGTACGAGTTCCTCTCTACTAAAATTGTTGATCGTCAGACGCTAGTTACTATATTTATTATATGCATGACAAAATTACTGCAATCTGATTGGCTAAGAGGAGTGCAATTATATCGTTAATTGCACTCTCCGGAGTGCAAATTAATGTTACCATGGTAACAGTGGTAAAAAATAAAATTCAAAATGGCGGCGTATTTTCAAATTGAAAGATTTTGACTTTTCCAACGACTTGTGGAACACTTTCAACTGAAAATTTCATGTAAATATTTGAAGATCAATACAGGTAACATCTGCTCACCATAAGTGAAACTGTTTGTTGTCCAGTTGTAACGAAACAAGATGTTTTCAAACGCGCGAATTACTACGAAGCGTACAAGGATTGACACTTCAGGTAATTGTAAATTGGTTTTGAAGTTTGTGATTACTTATAGTTAGTTGCCAGAAAGAAAAATTAATTCACTGCTTTGAATAACGTTTTAAGATTGTCTGTGGTTGTATGGCCAATAAACATTCAAATTAAGACAAAATTTTTAGATATCGTAATTTTGTCATGCATATAATAAACAAGTAATCATATGATTTTGCTCATGCAATTAATGATTTTACACTAGGCTACTCGTGATATTTGAAAATTGAGCCAAATTGCACTTGCCTACGGCTCGTGCAATTTTGGATCAATTTTCAAATATCACTCGTAGTGTAAAATCATTAATTGCACTCGCTATCATATGATTACCTATACTTATTAATATAATTCTCATCGACTGAAACACAGCATTTCTATCATGGTTCAACTTTGAAATATTATCTGCAAGAGTCGGAGACTTGTCAGTCGCGGGATTTAACACTCTTAATCGTTTGACGTTTCGAACTATTATTTATATTATTAGCTTACAGACTGTATAGAGCGACGATATTTACGAATCTATTTACTAACTCAGTTTACATCTTCTGGCTCTCATCAACTCCATTGTTGTTATTCTCGCTTTATCGAGGGAAACTAGAGTCCGAAAGGCAGTATAAAACGTAAAGGGACTCCATTTCCTGATCTGGAGTCTGACAAATGCTAGCTGATACCTATAAATTGTTAATATTAATATTACACTAGCAGGGTTGCTTTGATTATTCTTGTTTCAAGTAAAAATTGGCTGGCATTAGACAGAATACTCAATAGAATTCTAAATAATGGCCAAAGGATACCCAGCTGCTTGACTGGTTAGTTTATATGTCACACAAAACTCGTTAAACATACATTACGATTCATATTGGATCAATTACTCCTAAACATTTTATTGAATAATTAGAAGATCTTGGCTTGAACTTAAAGGGAAAAGAAAAATTTTGATTTGAGTAAAATTTATACAAAGATCTCGGTGAAAAACATGTATAAAACGATCCTACAATGACTCTAGATCTCTCTCAAAATGCAGGAAATGCGTTTTCAGAGACTCTAATTTTCGAAATTTTCCGGGGGGGGATGCCCCCGGACCCCCCTAGATTGTGGGCCACGGTCAGATTTTAGGCTGGATCCGCCCCTAGGTCTAAATATGCTTAAATTCGAACGAAATTCTGTTCCCTTTGTGTACGAAGAACCAATGAAATTGGAGCATTGACCACTAAATATACAATCAAAAAAACTGAACCCATAGAAAACAACCTATAGATCGTTTTCATCTGACGTCATGGCGGCCATATTGATGTACCAAAACAATGAAATGGCGGCCATATTGGTGTACGGTATGGGAATTAGCTCTTTCTTATTCAAATATTTCGTATTGTTTCACCACCCGAATGGGGCAACCGATCACGTGAGTGAAAACGATCTATTGTAGTAGTTTGAAAACCCTAAGCACTTCGCTGAACCCACAGATGCGTCAAACACACGGTCTTATACACCTGGGAAATTAAGATACTTCTAATCGTAGGAGCATAACACCTGGTTTTTATATATCGCAATTCATCGGCGATGTTTTCCTCACCCCATTGTCAGTGGTCATTGATGAGTAAACATCGCCGATGAATTGCGATATATGAAAACCAGGCTTAGGGGGTGTTCATATGATCCCGGTAAGCGGGATGGCCCGGTAAGCAAAACGAAGTCTGTTTTGTGTTCATATGGTAGTTTTCATCCCGCCTATCGAGGAGAAATCATGACTAAAATTATCTTGTCTGATGATCCGTGACTAGACATCAGGCATCAAAGATCGCAATTTTGTCGTATTGCACATGTTTGTATGCTTCATAATCAATCCTTTTATTATACAATTGTGATTTATATGCCAATAAACAATAAAATCTTCAACTATCCTTAATTCCATAAGAAAGAACTAACTTTTGTCCTTAATGACTTCATCCCGGTAAGCGGGACGATGTGTTCATATGGGAAAATTTCATCCCGCCTACTTATGATCTCGGCACACGCTGCCGAGATCTCGGTAAGCGGGCCAGCCCGCTTTCTCATATGAACGCAAAGCAAATTTTTATAGGAAAATAACTACGAGGCGAGATCCCCACTAAGCGGGCCAGCCCGGTAAACGGGATCATATGAACACCCCCTAAGGGGCTGTTTACATGACCCCGGTTAACCAGGCTAGCCCGGCGCACGCGATTGATTAGGATCGTACTGTGATCTTGAAACTCGCATAAACTAAATTTACAAAGAAGAATTGGTTTAGTTTAGATGTAAACGAATCCTAACGACGATTAAAATCTCCTTTTGCGGCCGAGAAAAGAATTTCGTGACACGAGTCAGCCCGGCTCATGTAATCGGCCCCTGGTTTTCATATATCGTAATATCGCAATTCATCGGCGATGTTTTCCTGGCCCCATTGTCAGTGATCATTGATGAGTAAAATGCTTTGTTTATCGGAAAGCATTTTCTCCTTCATTGATCACCGACAGTGCTCCATGATAACATCGCTGATGAATTGCGATATATGAAAACCAGGCTTAACTGGAAAGAAATATGTTAAATTATTCATATCATGAGTTTAGGGATTTCAAACTATAATTAACTGTATAATTAACGCGGGCCTGAGCAACAAAATCAAGATTAATTAACCAGAAGTCCAACTCGCGAGGAAAAGTGTCCCATTATTTTTATACGCGTGCGCCAGTCGGCCATTTTGAAAGTAAGTAAGTGCTCCCGGAAATTTAGTCCCTTCGTTCCTTGCTACCCTCGGGCCCCCTGTACTAAATTACTCTTGGTCTTCTTGTACCATTTTAATTATCTTTATATTGTTATCTACATGTATAAATAATATTTAAATACGTAGTTTAATTTGAAAAACGATTTTTTTGAAATTAAACTCTGAGCAGGAGGCATCTAAACTTCAGTACGCTGATACTCCGGGTAAAAGTCCTCGGCAAGAAAGTCCTGTACTAATGTTTTACAATTCTCGATTATCCCACCACATTTATTTATGGCAAAAGATCGCTAACAACTTCGGAACTACACACTGTTGAAATGCATCGTGTACGTATGTTCTTATAAATTTTATAAGCTCTCATTTAATGTATAGTTCAAGTATTTGTGTTAGCAGTAACTTTTGAAAACGTTCAAAATGTTCTCACCATTGTCCACTCCTAACAGGTATTATAGACGAACGATGGCGAGAACATTTTGAACATTTTAAAAAGTTACAGGTAACAAAGATACTTGAACTATACACTATATATACATATATAGTGTATATATATATATATATATATATATATATATGTATATATATATATACATATATATGTATGTATATATATATATATATATACATATACATATATATATATATATACATATACATATATATATATACATATACATATATACATATATATAATATTTGCTCTAACTATATGTTATCGAGCACTCTTTGCGTTTCGTAGACCAAAACCCACACGTATATATATATATATATATATATATATATATAGATATATATATAGATATAGATATATATATACCGCTCTGCGTATACGCATTGAGCACTATATTTCCATATGATTTTGAACCTGATAGTTACTATCAACACACTTGTATATATATACGTGTGGGTTTTGGTCTACGAAACTCTCAGAGTGCTCGATAACATATAGTTAGAGCAAATATAGATTTTCGCTTACCTCAAAAGTCTGCAACAGGCTGTTTCATCTAAAAAAGAATCTTCAGGCAGATTCTGAAGATTCTTTTTTAGATGAAACAGCCTGTTGCAGACTTTTGAGGTAAGCGAATATATATATATATATATATATATATAGATAGATAGATATAGATATTGCCAGAATATAAATATCTCAAAAACAAAGCATGGAAACTAACACCTGTAACTGAAGATGTTACTCTATCATTTTAATCGTTTTTTCCAATAAATCTAACTTAGTTTTCTTGTCATATGCAATTTTATAGCACCGGACCCAACAAGTCATGCTCCACCAGTCGGCGAATTTATTCATGATGTATTCAAAGAGTATTTGACATAACAAAATTTTGTTAAAGCTAAATCATTCAAAAATATTTTAATCAATAGTTAGCAAAATATTTTTATAGCAATAGGTTTTTCTTAATAAATGTCGCACTGTCTCCATGCATGTGCTTAACACTAAGCGTTAAATTACCTCTGGTTTCAAGATTGCCATCATGGCCACTTAGGAGATCTGCTTGATTGACGCTGCTGTTTGTGGTGTGATCTAAAAATAATGTTAAAAGAAAAACTTGTCACTTATCTCGTGATGCGATAAATTTTCAAATGTTGTCTAGCTAAACTATACTGTCTCATTTTATTTAATTGACAATTTATTTTACTGTCACCATTTTCATCGTTGTCGTCCTCATCCTTCTTGCTACTGATGTTAATTAAGATGAAAGAAAAACTCCACGCTTATTTTTTAACTTAGCTGGATTTTTGACAGTTGCCTGGCTCATGAATATGGTATAAATTTAATTTTTTTACATATTTCCTTTCATTGTCGTCATTTTCTTCGTCATCGTCGTTGCTAACGTTCTTGTTGTTCGTACTGTTATTCTGTCGATATTGCTGTTTTCATTGTTTTTCTTTACTTAATAATACATAGATAGGCCTTCATATAATTCCTTGAAGACGTCATGGTGTGATTCGTTGAAATAGTAACAAATAACGAAATCAATAATGCTTGTCACTACAAGTCAAATTAGAAAATTTCAAAAATTCGGGTGTATCGCTCTGTTTTATGATGTATTCCAACAATATTACTAAAAGAGAATTTTATTAAAGAAAACTGCAATTTTGATTATCAGAAATCGAGCAGTAATTCGTCAAAAATCTTTATATTTCATTACTTTTCTAACAGAATATTTGGTTACCTTTCGTTTGAAGAATGTCTTCATACCCAGCAATAATAGCGACTTCAGTGAGTTCGCCGTTTTCGGCCTCACCTAAAAAGAGATGAAACAAAAACTCGTCGCCTATTTTGTAATGTCGCTAAATTTTCAAAGGTTGTCTGGCTAATAAAAATTGTATTGATTTTTTCTCAGATATTTTCTTTCATTGACGCCATTTTCGTTGCTGCTACTGTTGTTGTCGTTGTTGTTGTTGTTGTTGTTGTTGTTGTTGTTGTTGTTGTTGTTGTTGTTGTTGTTGTTGTTGTTGTTGTTGTTGTTGTTGTTGTTGTTGTTGTTGTTGTTGTTGTTGTTGTTGTTGTTGTTGTTGTTGTTGTTTTCGTTGTTTTTGTTGTTTTCGTTCTTGTTCTTGTTTTCGTTGTTGTTGTTGTTGTTGTTGTTGTTGTCGTCGTTGTTGTTGTTGTTGTTGTTGTTGTTGCTGTTGTTGTTGCTGCTTTCGTTGTTGTTGTTGTTGTTGTTGTTGTTGTTGTTGTTGTTGTTGTTGTTGTTGTTGTTGTTGTTGTTGTTGTTGTTGTTGTTGTTGTTGTTGTTGTTGTTGTTGTTGTTGTTGTTGTTGTTGTTGTTGTTGTTGTTGTTGTTGTTGTTGTTGTTGTTGTTGTTGTTGTTGTTGTTGTTGTTGTTGTTGTTGTTTTCGTTGTTGTTGTTGTTGTTGTTGTTGTTGTTGTTGTTGTTGTTGTTGTTGTTGTTGTTGTTGTTGTTGTTGTTGTTGTTGTTGTTGTTGTTGTTGTTGTTGTTGTTGTTGTTGTTGTTGTTGTTGTTGTTGTTGTTGTTGTTGTTGTTGTTGTTGTTGTTGTTGTTGTTGTTGTTCTTGTTCTTGTTCTTGTTGTTGGAGTCGTCAGCAAAAAGTGCAAGTGCATATGACACGAAAATTAAGTTTACCTTATTCGGAAAAATACACAAACTACATGACAGAGTATCACATTTTGCAGTTTTTGGTTTCAATACTTCGTTCTTCACATATTTTAGTTTGTTTGATATGTGAATTTGGTGACCTACACGTGCATAATGACTTAACGGGAAAGCCTATATTTCTTTTATCTTATTAAAAGAAGATTAATTTGTAAAAAGCGGACGGATGTGCTTCTCTAATAACACCAAACATGCAGGATTTCAAGTAGTCTTGTTTGATCATATCAAAGATATACATACGTACTCCGCTATATAAGTCTTCATGCACCCCACGTGTATGTCACAACATTTGACATTGACGTATCAAACAAACTGAAATATCTCAAAAACAAAGCATGGAAACTAACACCAGTAGAAGATGTTACTTTATCATTTTAATCGTTTTTTCAAATAAAACTAACTTAATTTTCCTGTCATATGCAATTTTATAGCACCGGACCCCACAAGTCATGGTCCACCAGTCGGCGAATTTATTCATATGTAATCTATTCAAAGAGTATGTGACATAATAAAATTTTGTTAAAGCTAAATCATTCAAAAATATTTTTATCAATTGTTTATAGCAATTGGTTTTTCTTATTAAATGTCGCAATGTCTGCCTGTGTCTTAACACCATAGAAATAATATACCTAGAATGCGGGCTCCTATCTCCTGTCAGTCAAAAAATTGTCGCCACAAAATGGCGGATTTAAAAGGGCAAAAGGAACTCGCCCTAGAACTTTTTTACAGTTTTTGACACGGCCGCCGTTGGTAACCGGTGTCTAGTGGACGATGGATGTACTTTAGCACTGAATTTCTTTGTTTTTTACGCAGGGAAATTTACTGGATTAGTGAATTTAAAGATAAAGGCATGTGAAGTGCTATATCCTTCGCCAAAAGATTTCGAACATGAAACCCTGGATGTAGAAATGGCGACGATAGCGGCCTTTTAATACGAATGGTTACAGTGTTTTTACTGTTTAACATTATATTTGAATGATTTCCACTTGCCCATCTGTATGTGATTTATACTGAGTGTGAAGGATTAATCCAGGAGGCAGTAAGCGTTTTGTTCTTTTTTATCCAATCTAATAGGGATTTCTAGCTTGTGACTTTTGAAATATAAAATGTTTATGCACCTGTCATACTTTTTATACATCAGTCTTTTCGACATCTATTTATATTGACATTTTAAATCCATGTATTTCTTAAGATTTTCCCCTAGTTTCCATTACGTATTTGATTATTTTATTTTATTTTATTTTAAACGGGCTTTGATGCAAAAACCTTTATATTTAATTTCTTTCCCGACAGAATATTTGGTTACCTTTGGTTTGAAGATTGTCTTCATACCCAGCTATAATAGCCACTTCAGTGAGTTCGCCGTTTTCGGCTTCACCTAAAAAAAGATGAAAGAAAAACTCGTCGCCTATTTTGTAATGTTACTAAATTTTCAAAGATTGTCCGGCTAATTAAAATTGTATTGATTTTTTCTCAGATATTTTCTTTCACTGACGCCATTTTCTTTGCTGCTACTGTCGTCGTCGTCGTCGTCGTCGTCGTCGTCGTCGTCGTCGTCGTCGTCGTCGTCGTCGTCGTCGTCGTCGTCGTCGTCGTCGTCGTCGTCGTCGTCGTCGTCGTCGTCGTCGTCGTCGTCGTCGTCGTCGTCGTCGTCGTCGTCGTCGTCGTCGTCGTCGTCGTCGTCGTCGTCGTCGTCGTCGTCGTCGTCGTCGTCGTCGTCGTCGTCGTCGTCGTCGTCGTCGTCGTCGTCGTCGTCGTCGTCGTCGTCGTCGTCGTCATCGTCGTCGTCGTCGTCGTCGTCGTTTACGTTGTCGTTTACGTTGTTGTTGTTGTTGTTTTTCTGTCAGCAAAAAGTGCGTATGACTCGAAAATTGAGGTTACCTTATTTGGAAAAATACACAAACTATATGACAGATTATTACTTTTTGCAGTTTTTGGTTTCCATACTTCGTTCGTCACATATTTTAGTTTGTTTGATACGTAAATTTTGTGACCTACACGTGCGTAATAACTTTAACGGGAAAGTGTATATTTCTTTTATCTTATCTTTGATAACAGCAAACATGTAGGATTTCAAGTAGTGTTGTTTGATCATATCAAGGATATACCTACGTACTCCGCTATATAAGTCTTCATGCACCCCACGTGTATGTCACAACACTTGACATTGACGTATCAAACAAACTGAAATATCTCAAAAACAACCCATGGAAACTAACACCTGTAGAAGATGTTACTTTAACATTTTAAGTGTTAGATATGGCCGGGCATTTACGTTAGCG
>CAXIUP010000192.1:282500-415000 GCA_964035015.1 Corallium rubrum | reverse complement strand
CATAATCATAATCATAATCATAATCATAATCATAATCATAATCATAATCATAATCATAATCATAATCATAATCATAATCATAATCATAATCATAATCATAATCATAATCATAATCATAATCATAATCATAATCATAATCATAATCATAATCATAATCATAATCATAATCATAATCATAATCATAATCATAATCATAATCATAATCATAATCATAATCATAATCATAATCATAATCATAATCATAATCATAATCATAATCATAATCATAATCATAATCATAATCATAATCATAATCATAATCATAATCATAATCATAATCATAATCATAATCATAATCATAATCATAATCATAATCATAATCATAATCATAATCATAATCATAATCATAATCATAATCATAATCATATAATCATAATCATAATCATAATCATAATCATAATCATAATCATAATCATAATCATAATCATAATCATAATCATAATCATAATCATAATCATAATCATAATCATAATCATAATCATAATCATAATCATAATCATAATCATAATCATAATCATAATCATAATCATAATCATAATCATAATCATAATCATAATCATAATCATAATCATAATCATAATCATAATCATAATCCTATCATAATCATAATCATAATCATAATCATAATCATAATCATAATCATAATCATAATCATAATCATAATCATAATCATAATCATAATCATAATCATAATCATAATCATAATCATAATCATAATCATAATCATAATCATAATCATAATCATAATCATAATCATAATCATAATCATAATCATAATCATAATCATAATCATAATCATAATCATAATCATAATCATAATCATAATCATAATCATAATCATAATCATAATCATAATCATAATCATAATCATAATCATAATCATAATCATAATCATAATCATAATCATAATCATAATCATAATCATAATCATAATCATAATCATAATCATAATCATAATCATAATCATAATCATAATCATAATCATAATCATAATCATAATCATAATCATAATCATAATCATAATCATAATCATAATCATAATCATAATCATAATCATAATCATAATCATAATCATAATCATAATCATAATCATAATCATAATCATAATCATAATCATAATCATAATCATAATCATAATCATAATCATAATCATAATCATAATCATAATCATAATCATAATCATAATCATAATCATAATCATAATCATAATCATAATCATAATCATAATCATAATCATAATCATAATCATAATCATAATCATAATCATAATCAAATCATAATCATAATCATAATCATAATCATAATCATAATCATAATCATAATCATAATCATAATCATAATCATAATCATAATCTCATAATCATAATCATAATCATAATCATAATCATAATCATAATCATAATCATAATCATAATCATAATCATAATCATAATCATAATCATAATCATAATAATCATAATCATAATCATAATCATAATCATAATCATAATCATAATCATAATCATAATCATAATCATAATCATAATCATAATCATAATCATAATCATAATCATAATCATAATCATAATCATAATCATAATCATAATCATAATCATAATCATAATCATAATCATAATCATAATCATAATCATAATCATAATCATAATCATAATCATAATCATAATCATAATCATAATCATAATCATAATCATAATCATAATCATAATCATAATCATAATCATAATCATAATCATAATCATAATCATAATCATAATCATAATCATAATCATAATCATAATCATAATCATAATCATAATCATAATCATAATCATAATCATAATCATAATCATAATCATAATCATAATCATAATCATAATCATAATCATAATCATAATCATAATCATAATCATAATCATAATCATAATCATAATCATAATCATAATCATAATCATAATCATAATCATAATCATAATCATAATCATAATCATAATCATAATCATAATCATAATCATAATCATAATCATAATCATAATCATAATCATAATCATAATCATAATCATAATCATAATCATAATCATAATCATAATCATAATCATAATCATAATCATAATCATAATCATAATCATAATCATAATCATAATCATAATCATAATCATAATCATAATCATAATCATAATCATAATCATAATCATAATCATAATCATAATCATAATCATAATCATAATCATAATCATAATCATAATCATAATCATAATCATAATCATAATCATAATCATAATAATCATAATCATAATCATAATCATAATCATAATCATAATCATAATCATAATCATAATCATAATCATAATCATAATCATAATCATAATCATAATCATAATCATAATCATAATCATAATCATAATCATAATCATAATCATAATCATAATCATAATCATAATCATAATCATAATCATAATCATAATCATAATCATAATCATAATCATAATCATAATCATAATCATAATCATAATCATAATCATAATCATAATCATAATCATAATCATAATCATAATCATAATCATAATCATAATCATAATCATAATCATAATCATAATCATAATCATAATCATAATCATAATCATAATCATAATATCATAATCATAATCATAATCATAATCATAATCATAATCATAATCATAATCATAATCATAATCATAATCTCATAATCATAATCATAATCATAATCATAATCATAATCATAATCATAATCATAATCATAATCATAATCATAATCATAATCATAATCATAATCATAATCATAATCATAATCATAATCATAATCATAATCATAATCATAATCATAATCATAATCATAATCATAATCATAATCATTATAATCATAATCATAATCATAATCATAATCATAATCATAATCATAATCATAATCATAATCATAATCATAATCATAATCATAATCATAATCATAATCATAATCATAATCATAATCATAATCATAATCATAATCAATCATAATCATAATCATAATCATAATCATAATCATAATCATAATCATAATCATAATCATAATCATAATCATAATCATAATCATAATCATAATCATAATCATAATCATAATCATAATCATAATCATAATCATAATCATAATCATAATCATAATCATAATCATAATCATAATCATAATCATAATCATAATCATAATCATAATCATAATCATAATCATAATCATAATCATAATCATAATCATAATCATAATCATAATCATAATCATAATCATAATCATAATCATAATCATAATCATAATCATAATCATAATCATAATCATAATCATAATCATAATCATAATCATAATCATAATCATAATCATAATCATAATCATAATCATAATCATAATCATAATCATAATCATAATCATAATCATAATCATAATCATAATCATAATCATAATCATAATCATAATCATAATCATAATCATAATCATAATCATAATCATAATCATAATCATAATCATAATCATAATCATAATCATAATCATAATCATAATCATAATCATAATCATAATCATAATCATAATCATAATCATAATCATAATCATAATCATAATCATAATCATAATCATAATCATAATCATAATCATAATCATAATCATAATCATAATCATAATCATAATCATAATCATAATCTCATAATCATAATCATAATCATAATCATAATCATAATCATAATCATAATCATAATCATAATCATAATCATAATCATAATCATAATCATAATCATCATAATCATAATCATAATCATAATCATAATCATAATCATAATCATAATCATAATCATCATAATCATAATCATAATCATAATCATAATCATAATCATAATCATAATCATAATCATAATCATAATCATAATCATAATCATAATCATAATCATAATCATAATCATAATCATAATCATAATCATAATCATAATCATAATCATAATCATAATCATAATCATAATCATAATCATAATCATAATCATAATCATAATCATAATCATAATCATAATCATAATCATAATCATAATCATAATCATAATCATAATCATAATCATAATCATAATCATAATCATAATCATAATCATAATCATAATCATAATCATAATCATAATCATAATCGCAATCATAATCATAATCATAATCATAATCATAATCATAATCATAATCATAATCATAATCATAATCATAATCATAATCATAATCATAATCATAATCATAATCATAATCATAATCATAATCATAATCATAATCATAATCATAATCATAATCATAATCATAATCATAATCATAATCATAATCATAATCATAATCATAATCATAATCATAATCATAATCATAATCATAATCATAATCATAATCATAATGGCGGTGGCGGTGGCGGTGGCATAATCATAATCATAATCATAATCATAATCAATCATAATAATCATAATCATAATCATAATCATAATCATAATCATAATCATAATCATAGGCGGTGGCGGTGGCGGTGGCGATGGCGGTGGCGGTGGCGGTGGCGGTGGCGGTGGCGGTGGCGGTGGCGATGGCGGTGGCGGTGGCGGTGGCGGTGGCGGTGGCGGTGGCGGTGGCGGTGGCGGTGGCGGTGGCGGTGGCGGTGGCGGTGGCGGTGGCGGTGGCGTGGCGGTGGCGGTGGCGGTGGCGGTGGCGATGGCGGTGGCGGTGGCGGTGGCGGTGGCGGTGGCGGTGGCGGTGGCGGTGGCGGTGGCGATGGCGGTGGCGGTGGCGGTGGCGGTGGCGGTGGCGGTGGCGGTGGCGGTGGCGGTGGCGGTGGCGTGGCGGTGGCGGTGGCGGTGGCGGTGGCGTGGCGGTGGCGGTGGCGGTGGCGTGGGTGGCGGTGGCGTGGGTGTGGCGGTGGCGGTGGCGAGTGGCGGTGGCGGTGGCGGTGGCGGTGGCGGTGGCGGTGGCGGTGGCATGGCGTGGCGGTGGCGGTGGCGGTGGCGGTGGCGGTGGCGTGGCGAAAAAGTGCGTATGACTCGAAAATTGAGGTTACCTTATTTGGAAAAATACACAAACTATATGACAGATTATTACTTTTTGCAGTTTTTGGTTTCCATACTTCGTTCGTCACATATTTTAGTTTGTTTGATACGTAAATTTGGTGACCTACACGTGCGTAATAACTTTAACGGGAAAGTGTATATTTCTTTTATCTTATTGAAAGAAGATTAATTTGAAAGAAGCGTATGCGCGTGCATATCTTTGATAACAGCAAACATGTAGGATTTCAAGTAGTGTTGTTTGATCATATCAAGGATATACCTACGTACTCCGCTATATAAGTCTTCATGCACCCCACGTGTATGTCACAACACTTGACATTGACGTATCAAACAAACTGAAATATCTCAAAAACAACCCATGGAAACTAACAACTGTAGAAGATGTTACTTTAACATTTTAAGTGTTAGATATGGCCGGGCATTTACGTTAGCGAGCCGAAAGCGAGGCGGTTGTAAATCCCATACGGTTCGGACGCGAATATTGTATCTTACTTGTGAAATTCTAACTGTAAATGATGAAAACTTTCTTTTAAGAGTGGTAAGAAAGGTTAAATAAGATCATTTACGGTCAGAAAAAGCTGAATTTGAGGGAGTAGCGCCCATTAACTTTGATAAAGCATTGATGTTTTATTGATCAATGTTGTATCCGATTTACAACACTTGTTCAAACATTCATTTCTTTTGAATTTTCCTTATGAATTATTAATGAATTTCACAAACGTTTTTTCAAGTAAGACCAACTTAATTTTCCTGTCATATGCAATTTTATAGCACCGGACCCCACAAGTCATGTTCCACAAGTCGGCGAATTTATTCATAATGTATTAATGTATTAAAAGAGTATTTGACATAACAAAATTTTGTTAAGGAGAAATTTCAGCCCTGGCTGAAATCAGCCAGGCTGCTGTGATATGGAAGAGAGGAGAATGATTTGAATATGAAACACGAAGTGTGTAGATCAGCCAAGTTGTCACAAACATGCATTCTTATTCAAATCATTCTCCTCTTTTCCATACCTCAGTAGCCCGGCAGAAATCTCAGCCCGGGCTGAAATTTCTACATGTAATCTGGCCCTAATGCTAAATCATTCAAAAATATTTTAATCAATAGTTTATAGCAAGAGGTTTTTCTTAATAAATGTCGCAATGTCTCCATGCATGTGCCTTAACACTAAACGTTAAATTACCTCTGGTTTTAAGATTGCCATCATGGCCACTTAGGAGATCTGCCGCTTGAGTGACGCTGCTGTTTGTGGTGTGATCTAAAAATAATGTTAAAAGAAAAAGTTGTCACTTATCTCGTAATGCGATAAATTTTCAAATGTTGTTTAGCTAAAGTATATTGTCTCATTTTATTTAATTGTACAATTTATTTTATTGTCACCATTTTCATCGTTGTCGTCCTCATCCTTCTTGCTACTGATGTTAATTAAGATGAAAGAAAAACTCCGCGCTTATTTTTTAACTTAGATAGATTTTTGACAGTTGCCTGGCTCATGAATATAGTATAAATTTTATTTTTTTACATATTTCATTTCATTGTCGTCATTTTCTTCGTCATCGTCGTTGCTAACATTCTTGTTGTTGCTACTGTTATTGATTCTGTCGATATTGCTGTTTTCATTGTTTTTCTTTACTTAATAATAAATAGATAGGTCTTGATATTAATTCCTTCAAGACGTCATGGTGTGTTTCGTTTAAATAGCAGCAAATAACGAAATCAATGATGCTTGTCGCCACAAGTCAAATTAGAGAATTTCAAAAATTCGAGTGTATTACTCTGTTTGATGATGTATTGCAACAATATTACTAAAACAGGATTTTATTAAAGAAAACTGCAATTTTGATTATCAGAAATCGAGCAGTAATTCGTCAAAAATCTTTATATTTCATTACTTTTCTAACAGAATATTTGATTACCTTTGGTTTGAAGATTGTCTTCATACCCAGCTATAATAGCCACTTCAGCGAGTTCGCTGCTTTCGGCTTCACCTAGAAAAAGATGAAAGAAAAACTCGTCGCCTATTTTGTAATGTTGCTAAATTTTCAAAGATTGCCTGGCTAATTAAAATTGTATTGATTTTTCTCAGATATTTTCTTTCATTCACGCCATTTTCCTTGCTGCTGCTGCTGTTGTTGTTGTTGTTGTTGTTGTTGTTGTTGTTGTTGTTGTTGTTGTTGTTGTTGTTGTTGTTGTTGTTGTTGTTGTTGTTGTTGTTGTTGTTGTTGTTGTTGTTGTTGTTGTTGTTGTTGTTGTTGTTGTTGTTGTTGTTGTTGTTGTTGTTGTTGTTGTTGTTGTTGTTGCTGTTGTTGTTGTTTTGTTGTTGTTGTTGTTGTTGTTGTTGTTGTTGTTGTTGTTGTTGTTGTTGTTGTTGTTGTTGTTGTTGTTGTTGTTGTTGTTGTTGTTGTTGTTGTTGTTGTTGTTGTTGTTGTTGTTGTTGTTGTTGTTGTTGTTCTTCTTGTTGTTTTCGTTGTTGTTGTTGTTGTTGTTGTTGTTGTTGTTGTTGTTGTTGTTGTTGTTGTTGTTGTTGTTGTTGTTGTTGTTGTTGTTGTTGTTGTTGTTGTTTTCTGTTGTTGTTGTTGTTGTTGTTGTTGTTGTTGTTGTTGTTGTTGTTGTTGTTGTTGTTGTTGTTGTTGTTGTTGTTGTTGTTGTTGTTGTTGTTGTTGTTGTTGTTGTTGTTGTTGTTGTTGTTGTTGTTGTTGTTGTTGTTGTTGTTGTTTTTGTTGTTGTTTTTGTTGTTGTTGTTGTTGTTGTTGTTGTTGTTGTTGTTGTTGTTGTTGTTGTTGTTGTTGTTGTTGTTGTTGTTGTTGTTGTTGTTTTCGTTGTTGTGTTTTGTTGTTTTTCTGTCGCAAAAAGTGCGTATGACTCGAAAATTGAGGTTACCTTATTTGGAAAAATACACAAACTATATGACAGATTATTACTTTTTGCAGTTTTTGGTTTCCATACTTCGTTCGTCACATATTTTAGTTTGTTTGATACGTAAATTTGGTGACCTACACGTGCGTAATGACTTTAACGGGAAAGCTGTATATTTCTTTTATCTTATCTTTGATAACAGCAAACATGTAGGATTTCAAGTAGTGTTGTTTGATCATATCAAGGATATACCTACGTACTCCGCTATATAAGTCTTCATGCACCCCACGTGTATGTCACAACACTTGACATTGACGTATCAAACAAACTGAAATATCTCAAAAACAAAGCATGGAAACTAACACCAGTAGAAGATGTTACTTTATCATTTTAATCGTTTTTTCAAATAAAACTAACTTAATTTTCCTGTCATATGCAATTTTATAGCACCGGACCCCACAAGTCATGGTCCACCAGTCGGCGAATTTATTCATAATGTATTCAAAGAGTATGTGACATAATAAAATTTTGTTAAAGCTAAATCATTCAAAAATATTTTTATCAATTGTTTATAGCAATTGGTTTTTCTTATTAAATGTCGCAATGTCTGCCTGTGTCTTAACACCATAGAAATAATATACCTAGAATGCGGGCTCCTATCTCCTGTCAGTAAAAAAATTGTCGCCACAAAATGGCGGATTTAAAAGGGCAAAAGGAACTCGCCCTAGGACTTTTTTACAGTTTTTGACACGGCCGCCGTTGGTAACCGGTGTCTAGTGGACGATGGATGTACTTTAGCACTGAATTTCTTTGTTTTTTACGCAGGGAAATTTACTGGATTAGTGAATTTAAAGATAAAGGCATGTGAAGTGCTATATCCTTCGCCAAAAGATTTCGAACATCAAACCCTGGATGTAGAAATGGCGACGATAGCGGCCTTTTAATACGAATGGTTACAGTGTTTTTACTGTTTAACATTATATTTAAATGATTCCCACTTGCCAATCTGTATGTGATTTATACTGAGTGTGAAGGATTAATCCAGAAGGCAGTAACTGTTTTGTTCTTTTTTATCCAATCTAATAGGGATTTCTAGCTTGTGACTTTTGAAATATAAAATGTTTATGCACCTGTCATACTTTTTATACATCAGTCTTTTCGACATCTGTTTATATTGACATTTTAAATCCATGTATTTCTTAAGATTTTCCCCTAGTTTCCATTACGTATTTGATTATTTTATTTTATTTTATTTTAAACGGGCTTTGATGCAAAAACCTTTATATTTAATTTCTTTCCCGACAGAATATTTGGTTACCTTTGGTTTGAAGATTGTCTTCATACCCAGCTATAATAGCCACTTCAGTGACTTCGCCGTTTTCGGCTTCACCTAAAAAAAGATGAAAGAAAAACTCGTCGCCTATTTTGTAATGTTACTAAATTTTCAAAGATTGTCCGGCTAATTAAAATTGTATTGATTTTTTCTCAGATATTTTCTTTCACTGACGCCATTTTCTTTGCTGCTACTGTTGTTGTCGTTGTCGTTGTCGTTGTCGTTGTCGTTGTCGTTGTCGTTGTCGTGGTCGTGGTCGTGGTCGTGGTCGTGGTCGTGGTCGTGGTCGTGGTCGTGGTCGGGGTCGGGGTCGGGGTCGTGGTCGTGGTCGTGGTCGTGGTCGTGGTCGTGGTCGTGGTCGTGGTCGTGGTCGTGGTCGTGGTCGTGGTCGTGGTCGTGGTCGTGGTCGTGGTCGTGGTCGTGGTAGTGGTCGTGGTCGTGGTCGTTGTCGTTGTCGTTGTCGTTGTCGTTGTCGTTGTTGTGGTGGTGGTTGTTTTTGTCGTTGTTGTTGTTGTTGTTGTTGTTGTTGTTGTTGTTGTTGTTGTTGTTGTTGTTGTTGTTGTTGCTGTTGTTTTCGTTGTTGTTGTTGTTGTTTTTCTGTCAGCAAAAAGTACGTATGACACGAAAATTGAGGTTACCTTATTTGGAAAAATACGCAAACTACATGACAGAGTATCACTTTTGCAGTTTTTGGTTTCCATACTTCCTTCTTCACATATTTTAGTTTGTTTGATATGTAAATTTTGTAACCTACACGTGCGTAATGACTTATCGGGAAAGGCTATATTTCTTTTATCTTATTAAAGGAAGATTAACTTGTAAAAAGCGTATGGATGTGCTTCTCCAATAACACCAGATATGCAGGATTTCAAGTAGTTGTGTTGGATCATATCAAAGATATACCTACGTACTCTGCTATATAAGTCTTCATGCACCCCACGTGTATGTCACAACACTTGACATTGACGTATCAAACAAACTGTAATATCTCAAAAACAACCCATGGAAACTTGCACCTGTAGAAGATGTTACTTTAACATTTCAAGTGATAGATACAATATGAGCGGCCGAACTGTATGGGCGTTTACAATAGCGGGCCAAAGGCGAGCCGGTTGTAAATCCCATACAGTTCGGACGTTAATATTGTATCTTACTTGTGAAATTCTAACTGTAAATGATGAAAACTTTGTTTAAGAGTCGTTAAAAAGCTTAAATAAGATCATTTACAGTAAAAAAAGCTGAATTTGAGGCAGTAGCTCCTATTAACTTTGATAAAGCATTGATGTTTTATTAATCAATGCTGTATCCGATTTACAACACCTGTTTAAACATTCATTTCTTTTGAATTTTCCTTATGAATTATTAATGAATTTCACAATCGTTTTTTTCAAATAAAACTAACTTAATGTTCCTGTCATATGCAATCTTATATCACTGGACCCCATAAGTCATGTTCCATTAGTCGGCGCATTTATTCATAATGTATTAAAAGAGTATTTGACATAACAAAATTTTGTTAAGGGACCGATTACATGATATAGCTACGATATACCTACGTTCTCCGCTATATAAGTCTTCATGCACCCCACGTGTATGTCACAACACTTGATATTGACGTATCAAACAAACCGAAATATCTCAAAAACAACCCATGGAAACTAACACCTGTAGAAGATGTTACTTTAACATTTTAAGTGTTAGATATGGCCGGGCATTTACAATAGCGAGTCGAAAGCGAGCCGGTTGTAAATTCCATACGGTTCGGACGCGAATATTATATCTTACTTGTGAAATTCTAACTGTAAATGATGAAAACTTTGTTTAAGAGTGGTAAAAAAGGTTAAAATAAGATCATTTACGGTCAGAAAAAGCTGAACTGATTTGAGGCAGTAGCGCCTATTAACTTTGATGAAGCATTGATGTTTTATTGATCAATGTTGTATCCGATTTGCAACACTTGTTCAAACATTCATTTCTTTTGAATTTTCCTTATGAATTATTAATGAATTTCACAAACGTTTTTTCAAGTAAGACCAACTTAATTTTCCTGTCATATGCAATTTTATAGCACTGGACCCCATAAGTCATGTTCCATTAGTCGGCGCATTTATTCATAATGTATTAAAAGAGTATTTGACATAACAAAATTTTGTTAAGGGACCGATTACATGGAGAAATTTCAGCCCGCGATGAGATTTCAGCCCGACTGCTGAGGTATGGAAAAGAGGAGAATGATTAGAATAAGAAACACGAAGTGTGTAGATCAGCCAAGTTGTCACAAACAAGCAGTCTTATTCAAATCATTCTCCTCTTTTCCATACCTCAGTAGCTGGGCAGAAATCTCAGCCCGGGCTGAAATTTCTCCATGTAATCTGCCCCTAAAGCTAAATCATTCAAAAATATTTTAATCAATAGTTTATAGCAATAGGTTTTTCTTAATAAATGTCGCAATGTCTCCATGCATGTGCCTTAACACTAAACGTTAAATTACCTCTGGTTTTAAGATTGCCATCATGGCCACTTAGGAGATCTGCTTCATTGACGCTGCTGTTTGTGGTGTGATCTAAAAATAATGTTAAAAGAAAAACTTGTCACTTATCTCGTAATGCGCTAAATTTTCAAATGTTGTCTAGCTAAAGTATACTGTCTCATTTTATTTAATTGTACAATTTATTTTATTGTCGCCATTTTTATCGTTGTCGTCCTCATCCTTCTTGCTACTGATGTTAATTAAGATGAAAGAAAAACTCCGCGCTTATTTTTTAACTTAGATAGACTTTTGACAGTTGCCTGGCTCATGAATATGGTATAAATTTTATTTTTTTACATATTTCCTTGCATTGTCGTCATTTTCTTCGTCATCGTCGTTGCTAACGTTCTTGTTGTTGCTACTGTTATTGATTCTGTTGATATTGCTGTTTTCATTGTTTTCTTTACTTTAATAAATAGATAGGTCTTCGTATTAATTCCTTCAAGACATCATGGTGTATATCGTTTAAATACCAGCAAATAACAAAATCAATGATGCTTCTCGCCACAAGTCAAATTAGAGAATTTCAAAAATTCGAGTGTATTACTCTGTTTGATGATGTATTGCAACAATATTACTAAAACAGAATTTTATTAAAGAAAAATGCAATTTTGATTATTAGAAATCGAGCAGTAATTCGTCAAAAATCTTTATATTTCATTACTTTTCTAACAGAATATTTGATTACCTTTGGTTTGAAGATTGTTTTCATACCCAGCTATAATAGCCACTTCAGTGAGTTCGCCGTTTTCGGCTTCACCTAAAAAAAGATGAAAGAAAAACTCGTCGCCTATTTTGCAAAATGTTACTAAATTTTCAAAGATTGTCCGACTAATTAAAATTGTATTGATTTTTCCTCAGATATTTTCTTTCACTGACGCCATTTTCTTTGTTGCTACTGTTGTTGCTACTGTTGTTGTTGTTGTTGTTGTTGTTGTTGCTACTGTTGTTGTTGCTACTGTTGTTGCTACTGTTGTTGCTACTGTCGTCGTCGTCGTCGTCGTCGTCGTCGTCGTCGTCGTCGTCGTCGTCGTCGTCGTCGTCGTCGTCGTCGTCGTCGTCGTTGTTGTTGTTGTTGTTGTTGCTGAATGTTGTTGCTGTCAGCAAACAGTGCATATGACACGAAATTTAAGTTTACCTCAAATATCTCAAAAACAAAGCATGGACACTAACACCTGTAAATAATCTTACTTTCTCATTTTAATCGTTTTTTCAAATAAATCTAACTTAATTTCCCCGTCATATGCAATTTTATAGCACTGGGCCCCACTAGTCACGTTTCACTCGTCGGAGAATTTACTCATAATGTATTCAAAGAGTATTTGACATAATAAAATTTTGTTAAAGCTACCTCATTCTTAAATATTTTGATCAATAGTTTATAGTAATAGGTTTTTCTTATTAAATGTCGCAATGTCTGCACGTGTCGTCATCGTCGTCGTTGTTAAGTTGCTATTTGTTGTAGGTGGTGGTGTTGTGGTTATTGGTGGTGTTTTTCTTCTTCTTGTTACTGCTGCTGTTGTTTTTTTGTTTCTGGTCTTGTTGTTGTGCTTTATTTATTTAGCGATAAATGCATAGCTCTTGACATTAAATGCTTTAAAACATGGTGTTTATCGTTGTCATAATAGAAGTAAGTAGATTAATAATGCTTGTCCCCACAAATCACGTTGCACCTGTTCGCAAATTTGGGAGCGTTTTTGTTTGACTTATTCAAAGAATATTGCTGGAATAGAATATTGTTTAACAAATACAGTATATAATTATTATTTAAAAAAAAACAATCAACTGTAATTGGTCAAAATCTGCATTTATCACTTTTCTTTTCATGGAATTTTTAGTTACCTCTGGTTTGGATATTCCCTCCACAGATAAATTTGGAAGTTTTGACATAATTCTGGGGCATTACCAAATCTAGGGGACTTACCCAATACAGTCATTGTACCGTCTGTGTGCCGCAAAGAGGAAAACTGAAAAAGGATTTGATACCTCTTTGTGCCGTGTGCTTACGCTAACTGCGTGAGCGTCGTGCGTACGTACGTTAGTGTCAAATTTATAGGCCGGCTCAGCCCCCCTCGTTCGGCGTTTAGTGGGCCGCCAGTCCCCCCCCCCTCGCGCTCCCCTGCTTTCTACAATTCTACGGCCATGGTTTGTTTACATGTCTGGCGGGCGGTCAAGGGACTGAAGGCCAATTATGGTTTGAAGGCAGACCGCAGACGTTTTTTCTCTACACGTCTTGGACGTTTCCAGATTAGCCTCGGTCTAATTAGCCACGCGTGAACAGCAGGGAAATCTGTCTGCGCATGACCAGCGCATTGAACTCTACATATAAGGCTGACTCTCATTGAAAAAGCGAAGCAAAAAATGGCGTCCATGGGGAATTTTTGGCCGTCAGTTCTAGGCCTCTACGCGGTCATCTTGGATGTCAGTCTTAGTCTTTTTTCTCTGTAGGCCACCAGGCGACCACACGCGAGCTTTTGTGTTACTTTCAACTTCATCTACTTTGGGTGGATAGATTGCGTATAGATTGTTCTTATTTTGTTGTTGTTTTGTATTTCTTGATGCTTGTGACTTTCCGACGTTAAAAATTTTTTAATAACGTTGTATGTACCGAGTGTGTACAGTATAACTCGGTATGTACAGTGTGTATAAAAAAACTGAACCCTTAGAAAACAACCTAATCGTATGGAGCGTAACTGCAAAGAAATATCATTGTTAAATGCATTCATATCATGAGTTCGATTTAAAATGGTTCAACTGACCACAGAGCAACGAGTGTTTATTGTAGTAACTTATACCCAGACTCAAAGTATAGCCGCAATGCAAAACGCTTTTCGAGTAAGGTTTCCTGGTCGGAATCCTCCTGTCAAAAATACAATTTTGAGCGCCAGGAAATATCTGAAGCTTTTAAATACTTTCACCATGTATACACTTCATGTTGTTCATATAGCTAGAGTTTCGCTGGATACAACGATGACTGTCATTGGTTGGTTTGTGGTCACATGACCTTAGCTAAATTTCAATGTCTACCGAGCGGGCAATAATTGAGAACTTTTTGCCCACTGATAAGTTTTCAATTGTTGATCGCTAGAACTTTGAACTCTTCACGGCATCCTATAAACAAAAGCTTGTTTGCTACGAAAAAAGAATATTTCTAGGTCTTCAAAGCATGTGTGAAGATTAACTGGAGAAATGTATTGCTGTTCTTTTGTTCTGAGACTCATATTTGTTTGGTTGAAGTGAAATTACGGAGCCAGGCGAAATGTTTTGGTAAGTCTTAGCGTTTGTCTTTTGTGTACTTTCCCTTGATAAACGTCGAAATTATTCAGTGAAACTCAAGCTATATAACAAAACACTTAATGTCTGATCCCTCGGGAAACAGTTAGTTTTGTTTTCCCTCGAGTCTCGATGTTTCCTTGACTTCGTCTCGGGAAATATCAAGACTCTCGGGAAAACAAAACTAACTGTTTCCCTTGGGAGCAGACATTAAGTGTATATTATCTTAATTTCCCAGGTGTATAAGACCGTGTGTTTTACGCATCTGTGGGTTCAGCGAAGTGCTTAGGGTTTATTACTACAATAGCCGTCAATAGGTCCCACTAAAACGAAAATGACATGATTTCATTCTCTGGTGGTACAAGAACACATTGCTGGTGGGTGCTTGCTGTTAAAAAATTGCCCTAAGACCCTCATTTCGTCTTTGAAAACACACGTGTGTTGCTGTTATTAGTCGGCTGTTATTCTAAAAGCAAAGTTTTCTCTGACCGCCATATTTGTTTACGTTTGGTTCTCTTTGAAAATCCCGCTAAATCTCTACTTTATGGAATAACGGCTGACCCATGCTGGTCATGCGCAGACAGATCCGCACATGGTAAACAATTAGTGAGAACAATTTGTTACGTTTCTTTCTGCCTCATGGCGTACTTGACATCTCGCCGTTTATGAGTCGTTGCTTCAACAAAGTTATCGTCGTGACTAGAAATAATTTGATTGCATAATGAAAGACAACATTCAGGTATGAATTACAGTTAATAACTGAATGCTTGGCAACCATTTGGCGTTGGAAAAAGATATTTGTTTGAACTCACATGCATGTGGTTGATCATATGAGAATATTAAGATAGTATACCGGTCACAAACACTCTCCATCCCTTTGGATTTCCACATCTTTTTAAGATTTAGTAACCTGCTATATATAAATAATATAGTAGGTTATTACTTGTTTTGGAAGTTGAAACCGTAGTAGATTGATTGGAAAAGCAAATCAGTGCTGTTATGCGATTTCAAACTCATACGAAATGACGAATTGCCTTTGGGATAAATTTTTAGTGACGGGCGATCATACCCCTCTCACAATTCGTTGTGTGAAACACATCTTTTGCTGCGAGCTTATTTTGGTGAATTTGTGTGTATGAATCTTTTGATAGGTATATGTACTGTTTAAAACACGAGCAGCAGTGTTTTATCAGATTTAAAACACGAGGCGAAGCCGAGTGTTTTAGATATGATAAGACAGTTCTGCGAGTGTTTTAAACGGCTTAAAAAACGACCACCATTTGGTAAGTTCGTTGGCGTAATAATTTTGAAAAATAACGCTCTGAAAGCCGAGAAAATCAAAGCTAAAGTTTATGTAAATTAGGATGAAATTTTATCAGATATAAAACCACCGACATGGTACTGATTTCTTTGTGTTTTCATGAATTAATGAGTTTTTTAACTCATATTAAAATAGTTTTTAAAAAATATATACCTTACATCTTCATTTCTATCCGAATTGGTCTCTTTTAATTAGTTTATTGTATTCTGGACAATGCCAGATGAGATGATTTTAATGTTAGAGGGAGCCCTCAGGCTGGAAGACTAATTATTAAACTATAAAAAAACGTTTTCACATTTGTTATAGTACTGTACCAATTTTTTTACGCCAGTGAAGGCCTTTCACTCCATAATCATATCGTAGTTCTTCACCAACATTGATATTACGGAGTGCGTACAGACCGAGGTGGACTTTCCTGCCGATTTTTAGTTTTTTCATTCTGCAATTTGCATACCGTGATGGAGCATCGTTTACCAGCCTTCCTAGTCCTTTTGAAAATGTTCCATCCACACTGTGAAATTAAGCCGATTTAAGATTAGAATCTTGTGTTACCAGTATTACCAGGGCTTTGAAATAGTGGGTGATTAAAATAATAATGATTTGATATTTAATGGTGCCAAATAATCTTAATTTTAAGGCAAATGAAGACAAAACCCTACAATGTGATTAATTTTCTTTTTAGGGATTACAGTACAGTACTTACCAAAAGGATTTTCCACCATCCTGAAAAAAGAACAGGAAATTTCCAACCTCATCTGGGTACGTTTCTTCTCTTTTACAGCCTTCATCGTTACTAATTAGCTCTCCCTTGTACTCCAGTAGAAAATCTCCTTTTGAAAATTCTTTCTTTGTGAAAACACCTCTCCCTAATTATGGGGGGAAATGGTTTTTTTAGTTTATGCTTAACCTATTGCTGCTTGGGATATTTGAGTGTCCTCTGTCATGAGTCAGAGGGTAAAACAATAAAGGGCCAATTTTTTAGTGGGTTCAGGCAGGAATGGGTTTACCTTTTTTTGCCTGGGATGTTGATGATTGAGGGTTCTTTTGCAAGTAAAAGTGTCTAGCTCATGCAGGATTGGGTTAATCTGGGCTTCCCCTTAGTGTATTTTGCAGGTCAGTGGCTGACAAATTCCAAGGTCTGTTTCAGAAATTCTAGGCAGCAATGGGTTAATTAAAAAGATGCGATACAGTGCACTGTTTCACAGAGCCAAAATTCAATAATTTTCCAGTGGGTGTGCTATCAGACCCTTGTAGAAATGTGTTTTCACATGTAGGCTTCTCAAGGGGTCCTCAGATGAAAAAGAGGTTGGAAAGCACTGCTTTAGGGTAATCAAGTAAACAGTCTTGAATGAACACATAACCACAATTTGTAAATAGAAAAGATTTCAAATTTAGCAAGAATTTCTTAAATGTATCAAGCACAGTACGTGTTTCTTGTTCCTCAGTAGATGTACACTGCCTGTCTTGAGTGTAACTGGTGTGGGTTAATTTACACGTAATACTATGTTTATCACTCTTGAAGGCCAATGTTTCTTATTTCTTGCTGTAAAAACCTAAGTAGGGTAGGTCGGTTTTAACTTCTTTTTTTTAAATTGTTTTGTGTGTACGGTATATACTGCTGCTTACCTTAATGAACACCCAAACAGCCAATTTTAACCTATTTTTAAAATTTGATCAGAAATTTGCATAAGAAAGTTGGGGTCAGTAGCCAAAAACTAATAGGGTCAGAAGACCAAACAGTGTCAGCTATGTAATGTAATTTTGCACGGTGGGTAATTTTTCCTGGGCTGGAGCGCAGAGTTCCAGCAGCACTAAGTTTTGCGGGTGCCAAGTTTTTCTGTTATGCAGATGCTTGTTTTGGAGGCTAGATTAGAACACCAAAGGGGCTGTTTTTGCCTTGTTCAGGCATGAATGGGTTAATTATGCTCAAACAAGCTGCATCATAGAATATGTGTACATGTACAAATTAAAATATAAATACTGTTGAACAGCGACATGATCTTTTACTTCTCAATCTCAGTTTTTTCATTCTAGATCCAAAATACTTGTAAAACTTCCAAAACTGGATTTTATTTGATATGTTGTCTCATTAACACATCTTGTCTTTTATCTGAAATTTTGAACTGGCAAGCTTACGTATTTTTCAATTTATTTTTTGGTTTGTTTGACAAAATTTTGCTACAGTGTACATTTTGTTCTTTTAGCCTAGAAGAGAATACTGTTAAAGTTATCTGGAATTTTTGGAGAGGAAGAACACTTAAACAACAACTGAAGGAACTGTGGTGGTCATAATTTCTGAATGGGAGGTACAGTTTACAATCATTCTGTAAATTATACTTATTATAAATGAATTTTTGGTAGTCAGATACAGGTACATGTACTGTAGTCTCCTTCACAGACGTTCTTTGTGGCCCATGGTATAAAACCCACCCCCCACTAATGTCTGCTCATCCAAGCGACACATTCCATTCCCTTTGTGTACATGGACCAATGAAATTACACCATTGTTGTGTTAAAAAAGCTGTCCTGGGCTGGTGTTGTTAATATGTGTAATTTGGTTAGTCGAAAGTAAGTCAAAAGCTCATATTTTGAAAAGAATATTGTTTTGACTATGTCCTTGCACCTATGCAAACAAATAAGTGTGAAAGTCAGTGTACACTGTACACTGTACACTGTACATAGAGTGAGAGCTTAATAAGAGAAATTTAAGATTGTAAACAAAACAAAAGCTCAAAGGTGTTTGGTGTCTGAAGCAGCTGTCTGAATTATTAGTCTACTTTCAACTAATATTTTGCTTACTATAGCTCAGTGCTTTAAAAAATTTACGAAGAATGGTATTATGATATGTTCTTGCTGGTCGTATAAATAAATTTGGGTGAAAAGCTTTAAAAAGGCTAGAGGTGTCGGTAAAATGCATATAGCAGGTAATAAATTTGACGGGGATGTCTGGCCAGCTTCATATACTCCAGGCAGTGAGCCACTGAAGCTTTTAACTTTATTTCATGTGCATGTATTCATATCACGATTCACAACTACATCATCTTATTGATTCTATTCATGCAAAATTTTTACTAAACTTATGAAATATTGGTTAAAATGATCAGCTCAAGCCTCAAAGTCTATAGCTGTAGTACCATAGCTGTAGATGCATGGTATCAGATTCTCTGTTTCAGATTTTCCTTCGTTGTCCAACGAATCCGTCGCAGTTGTATTGGTCCTATAATAATAAATAGAAATATACCACACCAACCCTTCCCTTTCATATGAATATAGATCGGTTTATAACTTTCATAGCTTGATCATGTTGTCGATTTAGAATATTCGAGGCATGGCTGAGGTGAAGGTTGACCTTCCAGATTCTGATTAATCAAACAGCAGAATGGAATGTATCGCTCAGATGAGCAGACGTTAGTGGGGGATGGGTTTACCATGTGCCACAAAGAATGTCTGTGAAGGAGGCTACATGTACTGTAGAAAAAAATGAATAATTATTATTGTGCATTACAGTATTTTTTTGTCGATTACACACATGTGGTATTACCTGCGGTTGGCAAATTTTGCCTCTAAAAATGTTGCCAGCCAATGGACTGAAAACTCACTCCCAAACTCATTGCCACAACTACCTCGTTGATGTGGTATAAAATTATGTTTGAGTTGACGTTTGTTTGTTTCATTTATTTTCTGTATTGGAATAAGATGTGTAAGCCAGAAAAGAAACACTCACTTTGCATACATGCACCAACCATGAACAACAAACAACTTACAACATTTGCTTCACACCTTTGTCCCTGCTTGGCAGGTGTTTATATGGAGGTGAGGCAGGCCTGGGTACCCAAGCCAGCTTGCTTTGCTGAGGTGATTATCATTTGTGTTTATGATAATTGTTTAAAATATGAACCATACATGAACAAACATAACTTGTGAATTGTTAATATGTATGTCAAACCCCTAAGGTTTCATATACTGCCGAAACAGAGAACTACTGTATCATAATG
The DNA here is from genome assembly GCA_964035015.1 of Corallium rubrum. Taxonomy (NCBI): domain Eukaryota; kingdom Metazoa; phylum Cnidaria; class Anthozoa; order Scleralcyonacea; family Coralliidae; genus Corallium; species Corallium rubrum. The sequence continues at coordinate 394,619 of CAXIUP010000192.1, read as the reverse complement.
AAAAAGCTTGACATGCATTACATGTAGTTGTGTTGCGCGATAGTCGCACGTCATTTTACGATGCTATTGTACAAGAATCAGGGTTTGTTAAACTACTGTACGAACAAGATTAAATCTGAGTTTCGTGTCTACTTTGGAAGCATTGTAGTGTTCTTCGGCTAAATCTTGATTTTTAAACATTTTATTATTGTATTTGTTTCAGAATCGAAATTCAGAGTGGCTCTTGCCCCTGCTAAACACAAGGACTCCCCGCTTTTTGCCCTGTGGACTTTGGAATAAGCTTTTCGCGCTGAAATAGAATTCCATTTTGAGTTGAATAGCCGGGAAACAAACGAAAAAGAAAGGTAAAGTAAATGTACTAGTCAAAAATCACTTCTGCTAGGTGTATGCTTACCAAACAATGGAAAAATGTTAATTTCTTATGGCACAATTACTGTACATTTCGAACACTTTCGTGAAGATCGAAAAGATATACCAGTACGTTTTGTGACCGATGTTTTCAGTACTCCTTTCTGGCATCCTCGTAACAAGTAGTCGTTACACGTTTTCACTACTTTTAGCAAAACAAACACACACTTAGAACAGTATAGGAAGACAAACTCACACTTCGCAAACGCCTGGTTCTTTCTGTCATAGGTCTGTTATAGGTTTGACTTTCCTGCAAGGCAGTTTTTTTCATATTAAACAAAACTCAGACTTCAGAAAACGCAAAAAGAGTTATAACATAAGCTAAACATAATCTTTGGGATACAAAAACAAAGTACTTACGGGATTTTTTACCAAAAAGGAAGCGTTCGTTGAATCTGACACTGAGGTGAATGATGCCCGACGCGAAAAGGACGCTTCTTCAGACCCCCTGCGGTTTATCCTTTGGTTAAATGAGTTGGCGTGTCTGATTGGTCGAAATTGTATTATCCGTGCATGACGCATTCTGATTGGATATTTGTTGAAGTCTCAAGAACACATCTACCAAATAAGGTTTGTTCGCTAGGTTTTTAACAGATCGAGATGTACAAATCCGATCCGAATCAAATTTCGGCACGATACGTGTATTAGCCCAGGTCAGATTCGTTCTGACTCGGAGCAACGAATATCTATTTTGAACAACGTGGGATAGTTCTTCTGTTTTACTGAGTCACAGTTAAGAAATTTTAGGCAGACTAATTTCTCTCAGTCTCTGTTGTTGCCGTTCAAGATAACAGTAGTGCTAAACACTTGTGTCTCCTGGGATCGTGCTGTAACATCAAAAGGAGCTTACGTAGCCAGAACCATTATCTAACAGGCATCGGACTACGCTACTCCAGTCCACGATGTAAACTTTAACAGTTGTGGTAATTAGATGGTGCATGGTGTATATACATACAGTACATTTAAATTTCATTAAAAAATTTCCAAATATACAGTACCATCGCACAGATTCGTTGTTTTGTTAAAGTCTGCTTTGCTTCTCAGATGAGTTTTTATGGTTACATGATATGTTACGCTACGTACGTTGTGACTTGTGATCAGATGTTCGTTGTGACTTGTGATCAGAGGGTTCGTTGTGACTTGTGATCAGATGGTTCGTTGTGACTTGTGATCAGATGTTCGTTGTGACTTGTGATCAGATGGTTTGTTGTGACTTGTGATCAGAGGGTTCGTTGTGACTTGTGATCAGAGGGTTTGTTGTGACTTGTGATCAGAGGGTTCGTTGTGACTTGTGATCAGAGGGTTTGTTGTGACTTGTGATCAGAGGGTTCGTTGTGACTTGTGATCAGATGGTTTGTTGTGACTTGTGATCAGAGGGTTCGTTGTGACTTGTGATCAGAGGGTTTGTTGTGACTTGTGATCAGAGGGTTCGTTGTGACTTGTGATCAGAGGGTTCGTTGTGACTTGTGATCAGAGGGTTTGTTGTGACTTGTGATCAGATGGTTCGTTGTGACTTGTGATCAGAGGGTTCGTTGTGACTTGTGATCAGATGGTTCGTTGTGACTTGTGATCAGATGGTTCGTTGTGACTTGTGATCAGAGGGTTCGTTGTGACTTGTGATCAGATGTTCGTTGTGACTTGTGATCAGATGGTTCGTTGTGACTTGTGATCAGATGGTTCGTTGTGACTTGTGATCAGATGGTTCGTTGTGACTTGTGATCAGATGGTTCGTTGTGACTTGTGATCAGATGGTTCGTTGTGACTTGTGATCAGATGGTTCGTTGTGACTTGTGATCAGATGTTCGTTGTGACTTGTGATCAGATGTTCATTGTGACTTGTGGTCAGATGTTCGTTGTGACTTATGACCAGACGTTCATTGTGACTTGTGATCAGATGTTCGTCGTGACTTGTGATCAGATATTTGTTGTGACTTGTGATCAGATGGTTCGTTGTGACTTGTGATCAGATGGTTCGTTGTGACTTGTGATCAGATGGTTCGTTGTGACTTGTGATCAGATGGTTCGTTGTGACTTGTGATCAGAGGGTTTGTTGTGACTTGTGATCAGATGGTTCGTTGTGACTTGTGATCAGATGTTCGTTGTGAATAACGTCTATGACACTAATAAGGTTAATGCCTATAAGGTATATGACACTAATAAGGTCCATAATGCCTATAAGGTATATGACACTAATAAGATCTATAATTCCAATAAGGTCTATAACACTAATAAGGTCTATAACGCCAATAAGGCCCATAAAACTGATAAGGTCTATAACGCCAATATGGTCTATAACGCCAATATGGCCTATAACGCCGTTTACGACTATACAGGACAACATGAGAAAATGACCCAAATTTGAACATTGATTAATTTTTATAGTATATACGAAACTGAATTTCGAGTCCACTGAATCAAGGATATTTACCAATTTTCAGGACGAAAGATCATTTGAAAGAATGTTCGCCAGCATAGGGCCCTCATTGCGTTACAGCAGTTATACGTCTATACAGGACAACATGAGAAAATGACCCAAATTTGAACATTGAACATTAATTTTTTTTGTACGAAACTGAATTTTGAGTATGTTATTAAACTCACTGAATGATATTTCAGGACGAAATATCATCTGAAAGAATGTCCGCCAGCATAGGGCCCTCATCGCGTTACAGCAGTTATACGGCTATATACAGGACAACATGAGAAAATGACCCAAATCTGAACAATGATTAATTTTTGTTGTACGAAACTGAGTTTCGAGTATGTTATTAAACTCACTGAGTGAAGTATATTTACTAATTTTCAGGACGCAATATCATTTGAAAGAATGTCCACCAGCACAGGGCCCTCATCGCGTTATTCATCTACACATGACAACATGAGGAAATGACCCAAATTTGAACATTACTGATTAATTTTTATCGTACGAAACTGAATTTCTAGTATGTTATTTCTCTCACTAAATGAAGTGTTTTTACCAAATCTCAGGACGAAATATCATGTGAAAGAATGTCCGCCAGCATAGGGCGTTAGTCGTCTATACAGGACAACATACATCACTGTATATACACTGCTCTGTGTACGGCAATGTATATACTAATATGTTGTTTGAAGCTTTGCATGGCGAAATTGTATTTTATATAAGAAAATTTGTAGTCTTACACCATACTTCATATTCTGTGAAGTTCTATATTTAAAATGCGGCTTTTTGGCAACTTGCGAAGAAGTCGCCTTGTACTGATTGCAATCAACATTGCAATGTTGCTCTCAGTATTGCAACGTTGCGCGGTAACTTAACGAACATCCGGTTTGACTGTAATGCGCGCTTATTATCATGACAATGTAATTGTAATTGGTGCAAATTAGCAATGAACAAGCTCACGAACGAGTCCAGCCGCTTGAGGTGGGCCCCGGGGTTCGAGATACGGCTGAAAATCGGGCCTACAGTAGGCCCAGGCGAGACCAGGGCCGCTATATAACTGAGCAGACAACAAAAAAATGGATTCTATTTGTTTTAAGATTCATTGAATTTTCCCGCCCAATCGGGGCATTGGAAAATTTGAAACACGCCGTCTGATGTGATTCATGATCAATACAAAACGAGGAATGGCTTGTATGGTTCGTGACATTGCAATGACGATTTTCATTGGTTCACAGGAATAGGAACAAGTGTGACGAAACCTGTGCATCTGTCCTGTAATAATAGATCATTGCTCTCGACCAATGGAAATGCGCAAAACATTTTGGTTATTGTATGATATATTATAGAATTAGTTTTACTTGCATTAAAAACTTTTTATTAAGTTTCCCTATAATACCCCCGCATTTAGAGCTTCATTTCCAAATAATCCCTCTTTGTTAAGCCTTCGTCTCACGCAACTCCATGAAACAAGACACTTTATGACGCCTTAGATCATTAGTGTTCTTCTTAACACATTTGAACATCTCCTATTTCAAACTTAATGTGCAACAATTCTCGACTGCAGTGGAAAAGTGGGATCTGGCAGTACTACTTTAAGCTAATAGCTGGTATTTATTAAATCTTAAAGCATTTTAGGAAGAAAAGAAGAAAAATATTTCAAACAACTTGTGCCTTACTTTTGTTACTCTAACCCTCGCTTCTAATTGCTGCGAGCCGCAATGTCTACCGATCAGCGGCAGGCATTATTAAATTGTGCGCTACGCTACACCACGTTGTCTTTCTTCCTCGAGGACGTTTCTTGGCAAGTTGGTATTGTTTGGCGCTGGAATATATTGATTTATTAAAGAGAAGTGTATTTTTCTACTATACTATTATATCAAACACAACATCTATTTGTTGCTGGAAGTATATATCAAGGCCACAAAAGGCTTAGCGACATTTCGAGGGGCAGACAGTGTATTTATACGAGTCTTTGTTCATTAATTAATTTTTATATGACATTCCACACCATTGTGCCAGATGATTTCACTTAACATTTTAAGCATGCGACGTTATTGTCAACACTCACGTCAGTGTCACGCGTACAAAATTGAGCCATTAAAGATGGCAACAGTCGTTATTGCTGCAAATCAACAACCTAAAACTGCATAGTTTGCCGTTCTTCACTTCAAGCAAGAGTGCTGACGCCATCACTCGATTTGGCTCGATGTTATACGCGTGACGTCCATGTTGAGGAAAACGTCGCATGCTTAAGCTCTTTAATTGAAAATGCTTCGGACAATAACAAGTATTTTACTACTAAATAGTAAATGGTAGCAACTCGCAGCACTTCACTTTTGATAAAAACTTCTAGTAGATTATACGTATTTTTTCTGCTTGATTATGTTTTTATATGACATGTCTCTCATCATCATATTATTCATTTACATGCATGGTACGATCTGTTACAACTTAATTATATTATCAAAAGTTTTAAAATATGTATAACAGGTAATCTGTTGTACATTGGCCATTGCTGAGATCGTCATTTTGTTCGACGTAATGTTATAACTGATACAAACTGTATAGTTTAGCATCATCACCACCATCTTCATCATTAGAATCATCGCCGTCGTAATCGTTGTCCTCATTACATTCTTCGCAAGCTTCTTCCCCAAACTCCTTAGCTAGTTGAGCTACAGTATAGTCGTTCCTGCAGTTTGACATTTCACTCTCTTTCACGTCACGAAATATTTTCAGGCGGATGTACTATTGCTAATGGCAAAAGTTAATTCCCACTTTCGTAACGGATATTTTCCCTTGTAAAATATCAATACTGTTGGATTTTTTTGTGTATCTTGAAACCTGTCAAAAGATAAGTAAATACTTAAAGCATTTTCCGCCATTGACATAATTTTCAGCTTTTTAAATTCTATTGTAAATGTACAAAAGCTAAAACAATAACGAAATTTAAAAGAATTCAAAAGAAAAATTGACAAGAAAGTGACGTTATATGGTGAAAATTACGTATTCTAAACTTATTAAAAAAGTCTATCACATACCATATGAATCACAATTTAGGGGTATATTTTAGAGTATATTGTCTTTTGTATTCCGTGTTTTTGTTTCTATTATGTTGCCTCGTTCTTTAAAATCCACGGCAGGTATAGGTGGTGTGCAACCATGCAATCCCTTGAGATTCGGAGGACAAAGATATTTTCGCCATGTTGGATGAACTTATAACTGCAGATGAGGAAAAACCTTTGCTAGCCGTGACGGCTATGGCGGCCATGACGCAACGTGCACACCACCTATTGTCTACCCCTAAATCATGACCGGTTTGTCACCTATAGACGGCCGGCCAACCTCGATAAAAGTCTCAAAACACCGTTGATGGTATTTTTTGTTGCAAGCAGGTAACCATAATGACCATGTAATCAGCGTGCCTCCAGTTCTGGTTAAGCTAATTCGCATAACTCACAATCATAAACAAACACGAAATATGGCGTAAATACACCTAAATGTAACACTTCGAAGAAAATCCACAACGTAGGCTTGCCAAGAATCAGAAATTTATCAGAGCTGGTAGTTACAGGGAAGTCTCGAATTCGTAAATTACTTCGTTTTGTTTTGATAATTTACCGATACCGCCATTTATGTACTGGTATAAAGCTGAGCTTTTGTACTACAGTATAGTGTTGGTCATGATATCCTCAGACATTTAACTCACCGATTCAACAGTACTATCTTGTGATACACGGATGGCAACCGGCCTATAGTCACGGTGATTAATGTCTGAGCTACATTTCTATCTGGTGGTTGCCTGTTTGTAAAAAAAAAGTTGGCTGCTTGTTGTGGCTTTTCTTCGAAGTGTTATATTTACATCATTACATCGTATTATATAATATACCCAAATTAAAACTTCTTAAAAACTTAGTGAACACTTGAAAGTTAATTATACCTTTCACACTCAAAGACCAGCTGGACCGTGAGTTTTGGAAGAGACTTCAATTCTTTATGGAAAGACATAATTGGTCATTTCCTTTTTGATCAACTCAATTTCTTCTTTTTGTCTCAGAATTTCCATGCCAATGTCCACCATGCCCATGGCTCTTTTATGCTTTATTGGAATCGATTGCTGTCCTATAAAATTGCATAAACCAAATCAAGGAGAACATTAACTTTTCCAAATGTTACCGAATAGGCGAATGATGGTACGCATCGCGTCGCCATGTAAGTTCCTCACGGCGACCAAGCAGCAACACCATGGCCACTGAGGGTTATTTTGTGCAATTTATTTCCTAGAAATGTTGAGATTTTTTCACTTTTTCTTACTAACATCCTTGCAACATACTTTTCACTAAAATGTTTAGAAGTTCGCAAGTTCATTGGGAAGTTCGTAGTTCGTTTTCAACTAAGCATTTGACTGACTGGTAAGACCCAAGCAGCAAATCAAAAGCGTACTCCGCACGACCTTCCGAAGTATGACTGTAATATCTCCGATATCTAACTACGAATCAACAACCGCGATATCTATGTGTCCATGGCGACGACCATGAGTGGAAAAACACCGAAGCCGACGTTTAAAATCCGCTATAGCCTCACTTTTTGAGAGTATTTGCTGCTACAATATAGCACAACACAGTTATTAATATAAAGAATGGTGCTTGAATACACCAAAACATTTTTCTCCTAAGAGTAGTAATCTATCCGATTCCGATGGGGAAAATACATAGTTTAAACCATTACCTTCGCATAAGTAACGATTTGAGAGTGACCAAGCCATTTTGGCAACTTTTCCCCGATTCCAAGCTAATGCATGTTCGGCTAAAAGCTCTTTTCTACCTAATAAAATAAGAAAAATAATAGTCAATCGTCACATCATGATGAAATAGCTGCAACAAGGTTAAAACTACAGCATCAATCAGCTTGATTGTTGTATCAAGCTGGGTTTTAATGCTGTAAATACTTTAACAACCCATGTTGATTGGCTAAACTAAAACTGGTTTTTGAGACCTACTCACAAAGCATGTATTCTATTTATCTCCATTTCTACCTGAGCTGGCCCAAAACAGCCCTTTTAATGTTTTACTGTGTCTAGCGCCAGACAATCCTACTCGCCCTCGGACATCCTAGCAGCGATGGGTTAAAGCGTTTTGGATGGGTTAAAGCATGGATTTTGATGAGTATGCTGCTATTTTATTTATCTCCATTAGGTATTCTCACATTCAGATGACTATGTTGACGTTTCAAATTATTTTATCGCCTTACAAACCTGCCTAAGCCACAATTGAGTGTTCGAGGTTAACGTTGTTGATCTTTGTTTTGATGTATTCTCTGTTGTTTCAAAGAAAGTGGCGTCGCAAAATAGTAATTTGTTTTGCTTGGAATTTGCGAGGCATTTTTTACCTAGTAAACTCCGCTATTTTCTTTTAAAATGAGTAGGAATAGATGGGCATTTTATCGTATTGTGGCTTTGTTGTATTTACAGGCGGTTTGATTATCATAATTATCAGGGATCCTAAACTTTGAATATACTAGAGTTTTTTTAAGCTTGTCAATTTCAACTCACGCCATCAAGGTGCCTATCCAGTCTTTTTACTATCCATGCTGGAACCACACTTTTTTTTTATTTGGTGTAAACATTACCTGACTAGGTGCCTTTTTGCAGATACTGGTTGTAAACCGGTAATCCGCTATGTCATGAGCTGCGATGTACAAGATTGGCGTTTCATCAATCACATGATCATAAACGCAGTAATCGGCTGGGGAACAGGTGGGAAAATTGTCTGAGCATGCGCGAATAATTAATCCACGCAGATTTCGTGGGTATCACGAATTCCACTCGAGGGGTTTTTCCTGCCCGCGAAATTTAAAAAAGTAAACAAAATGAAGTTACAATTAAAAAAGAGTGTTTTTTTTCAGTATTATTTATTTGTCTGGAGTTATTCTTATTAATAAATATGACTTTGGCACCGAAAGTGAACTCGAAACTGGTATGCATTATTTGTGGCCGAAAAAATGCTCATGTTAAAAGCCAACCATTTCGAACGCTGAAGTAATACAGAATTATTTTGGCATTACCCACGGTGGAGGGATTTTGTGTAGTACGTGTAAAAGAGCTTTCGATAGGCATAAAAGAACAGGAGAAAAATTTCCCAGGGTAAGTTGTTAAAAAGTCATCTGTTTAAATTTCTTCTATTCTTCGTGACACTAAAACAAGATTTGAAAATGTTGCTTATTAATAGCTTGCAGGCTCGAAAATACAATGTCCAGGATGGCCAAAAAATCCCCAGAAACGACTTCCACCCTGCAAACAAAGAATGAGAGAAGAACCAAAATTTGGAACAATGAGATGCGGACCCGAAGGAAATGTTCTCTTACCTGGCAGTGTATTCAAAGAAATGGAGAATGACATAGAACGACTCACAAATAGTGAGTCTAAAAACAACTATTTATATTTTTTAAGATATATAATGAAAAAACCCAACCACATTTGATTGCAAAGCACCATATTTTTTGGTTGGCTATATAGCTTTAAAAAATAAAATTGTACATAATGCCTATAACCTTGTTCCCATTTAACCCCCTCCCCCTCCTTTATTACATAATGCTCAGACACTATTCTCAAGTTTATCCAAGCAGACATATACTGTAGAGCTAGGGTTACCCCAGTAGAAGGATTAAGTCATTGTCTTCCTGCATTTCATTTAAATATGAGTCCTTGAGTGACCTTGTAACATTCTTAAATACCCTACTTCCATGAACTTCCAGCTGAGTCAATTCCAACTGCAGTCATGTCTCTAGGAAATTTGGTCTTGAAAATGAACTGCTCTAAATCGCTTTCCTTGTTAAACAAGTTCAACTCAAGGCAAATCACTGGGAGTGGATAATCGCAGATGGATATGACTCTGCTGGTGGCACGTGATTTTAGATGGGGACACCTACCATAAAAATTTGGGGTTAGAGGCATGCTTCATCCAGAAATTTTTAAATTAATAAAATAAAGTTACTTCTGAAAAGAAGTGGGGGATAAAGCCCCCCCCCCCCCCCCCCAGCTTCACCACTGTGCCAGGACTAACAAGGTTGACTCACTTTTATTAAAAACCTTTCCTAGTATTTCTTCAAATAATCACCCTCTCAGTTGAGAGGAAATGTGATATAGCTATATGCTGCTAAGATATCATATTCTCAATAAATGTACTTTGTTTAGGATGTGATATAAAGGAAGAACTAACAGCTCTAAAAGATGCAAGGCACAAAAAAATTATTCTGGCTCCAGAAGATAGCACCTATATATGATGCAGGAGAAATCTGAATGAAAAGAGAACAATGTCGATCATTTATAAAATGTGCTATTGTTTAAGTCAACAGTGTAACATGCAAGTTGATCATGCATTATATCTGCGCAGCAGTCGCAGGAAGGATTTGACACAGAAAATCAACTAGGAAACACATGCTGCAGACGAACAGTTTGATCATATTCTTGACGTACTTGCCACTGAACATAGTCAACAATTAAACTGTTTCATAATGAAAGCAATAGAAAATGAATAGCTGCTGGTGTTAATTATCTATAGATGATTTATACCAATATTCACACTCACAGACGACCCACAGGGAGCAATCCTACAAGCGCAAATTACATGTGCACAATCGTGGTGAAGGCGTTTAAAGATGTGAAAAAAACTAACGATGTGATTAGTGTCACCTCTTACGACAAAACTATGAACCAGAGACCTTAAATTCCTCGAAACATTAAACCAAACATGCAGTTCCTGCTCGATTTCTAATGCCACATATTATGCGTACGAGCGGACAAGGCTCAAACAGTTGTTTTTTTATTTCGCTCCCTATTTTACAACTTCAAGCGTGGTTAATTGAACACAAGAAAGGTTTAGCATCTTTTTAGGCGTATATATTTAAAATTGAAGGCAACGACAAGTTTTTCGTAATCTCCTGTTGAAGATGACCTATTTTCTTGTGTGACTATAAAATCGCTACTTTTGACGTGCCATTTAATAATTCGTGCTTGACATCTTGAAATTAACCTATAACCTCTTAAACAATTTATGAGAGGTAAAATATATGTAAAACAAACTTCAACTTACCATGATCTTACAGTTGACAATCAAGTTGCTCGATCGAGGCAAACAACATTGGCTGGTAGATGCGAAATGCAATTTCTTTCATGTTTAGCAAAATCCGCTACTTCACTTCATCCGATTTCGAGTTAAAATCTACCCAACGAAAGCGACTGCGCGATCATTTTTGAAAAATCAATCGCTTGACTGTACAGTTGTCGTGCCAGGGGAGTCAACTGGTCGTTCCAAACATGATTTTGTTCGTTTTGGAACAAAATAATGAAAAACCCCCGTGATTTCTTGGTCATACGAACGTTATACGAACACTCACGAAGGTAATCCGAATTGCGCTTCAATGAATCAAGGGTCGAGTGTTCTTCAATCTTCAACATCTATTGAAGACGAGTGGATGTTAAAGCGATTTCAAAGAACTGTTCAACGACGATAAGATTTTTTAAGGTAGGAAAACCTATACATGAATATAGATCTTAAGTATTTGCGCTGATTGTACGTTGTCAGAACAGTACTTAACACTGGAAGGTGCCAGACTGCTGACTACCAGCCAGTTGGATAATTTATAAGTAGATTATTTATAAGTTGGTCAACTGTTATTATTGTGAGGATTGACGTAGTTTTTCTTGTTTCTAGGTGTGCGCGTGTATAAGCTATATATTTTGCAAGTTCACTCAGTTGTCACATATTTAGCTTGTTTGTCAGGCTCCAAATATATATGTCATCAGATTCTTTATGCCATATTATTATTGTGCTCAGCTGTATTGTATTAAAATAGTTCAGAATGAAATGGAGTGATTGGGCAATATGTCAGAATTTGAATGCATGATGCAAATAAACTTGTTGTGTGTTGACATAGTTTAGTTGATCTGAGTCAAATAATCAGTGATTCTTTCAAAATTTGGGCAATAACAACACTAAATAAAACATTTTGTTCTCCTTTCGTCCAAATTAATTAATTTTTTAATTAATTAATTTGCTACAATTGTAGCCTAAGGATATGTTAGTGGTTAACTTGGGAGACTGGTCAAATTTGTCCACATTTCACGTGTAAAACACAACTACTGAATTACCCCTGTCCCTCGAGACAGCAAAGTAATAAATGAACTATGTAAGCAAACTCAGAGTATGCAAACATGTCATTAAGTCAAGGTTTATACTGCCTTCTCTCCCAATATAACTCAGGTAGAACTGAAAGCATTCGTGTAGATGACACAAGCCTGAGGATCACCTAACCTTTTCACTCGGACTAAGTTATTCCTATTCCCTGTATTATCTTGGTTTCATATGAACAGTTTACTTTAAAATACACATTAAGATATCTTGGGTATAGAAACAACCCAAGCTCTGAGATACAGTATTCAGTATTGAATAAGTGTTCTTATAAAGGACTGGGGGGCTAATCATCCTTACTTGCAGCCAGTGGCTGAATTGCGAAGGACGCAGATCAATGTGGCTGTGTCGAGGCATATGAAAGGCACTCCAGGCAGCCACTATACAACACAGTTCAGACCACGGATCACAGCTGAGATGTTTGGTGTTAATTTTATGGAGGGCGGAAAACCGGAGAACCCGGTGAAAAACCCTCGAAGCACAGGAGAGATCAACTATACAACTCTACTCACATGAGTTCCAAGCCCAGCAATGGGGTCATTCCCAAGTGGTCACCCATCCAAGTACTAACCCCGGCTAACCAGGCTTAACTTTTTGGTGAGAGGCAGCGCGCTAACAGCACACACCACCCGTGCTCCCCTAAAGCTGAAGGGGCTGAATACATGAGGAAGTTTCAGCTCTGTGAACTAGCCTCAAGAAATTATATGAGAAATTTCAGCCTGACTGGCATAGCTAGGGTCCCATCAGAATATTCAATATATCGATATTCTGCAAAAGTTGATGAATTAGCCACATGTTCTTAATTCAATTTTGCAATACAGTGTTTGTGATGTACAATTTACATTGTTTAGTCATCTGTTGGCTAAATACCAGTATCCGCATGTACACAGCGCGTCCCTATTTTTTTGGAGAATGTCCCAAAATGGCAAATGTTTGTTGGTGACCCAGCCCAAAACCCACATACAAAGTGAATGTCCTGGGTATGCCAGGGATAGTTGGGGGGGGGGGGGGGTGGTGTTAAAAACGACTGGTGCATTAGTAACATGTATCTTTAATTTCCTCTGATTCATTGTATAGATACAGTTAGTTGCCCAGTTTCCAGACTGTACCAGTATCCAGACTCTACCAGTATCCAGACAGTTCATTTTCAAAGTTCAATTTTTCTTCTAAAAATTACGATGAAATATGTGTGAGTGCTTCCGATGATTTTCCGATGTCACGATTTACGTCCTGTGTTGGTGGCCTATTTGCCATACTTTTCTTCGAGAAACTCAACTTTTTGCGAAGGTAAGTCAAAGCTATTTTCTTTAAAAGTACGTAGTTTACTGCAACGTAAATTATACGGTGCACTTCAGGAGAGAATTGTATCACCAAACATAATATTAAACATGGATGGGTGCAAGGAATGGATTTTATATGCATGTGTTCCGTGTTCGAAAATGGCATTCGTCACATGCTGTGAAATTTGGATCAATAATAACACATAGTTTGTACATATAGTTTAGGTTATAGATATACTACTGAAACAGAGAACATAAGAGTCTAATGTTTCAAGTGAAGGCCTTTTGTCAGAGAGAAACGTTTCTCTCTGATCAGTAGCATAGCCAGGGTCTTGGGTTTGGGGGGTGGTGAGAACCGCAATATCCTAGGAGTAAGGGGTTGCGGAGGCATGTCCCCCCAGAAACTTTTTGATTTCTAGGGTCTCGGAAACACTATCTCCTGCAGTTTTGTGGCAAGTATTTAAGAGTACTGTAATCTGAAAGACATAAATTAGATAATTTTGTTGAAATCAAACCAGAACATAGAATGATACATGTCAGAATATCTTTAGATATATTCATAAACAAGTCGTAAATCTAATTATGTTCATACTTCATGGATTGCTAAGTGCCAACTATACATACTATATACATGTATAAATTAAAAGTTGTAAAGATCTTTATTTTTTCGGGATTCCCATCTATATAAGTGACTATATGTCTAAATAGCCTTAACCTTTTTCTGATGATTTAAATAGTAATTTATAACCTATTTCTTTGCCTATTTGCAGGTAGCTGACCCACAAATTGGGTCAGCACCTGCACACAGGCTAAAATTACATATTAATTTATTTGTTTACTTTGTTTTTATTGGCTTACATGTGTTCACGTGATTCCCATTGTAGCTCTGCTATAAATACGCGTGACCGCATGTGAGTTGTTTACTAATTTCTCCTGACGAAGGGCCTTCACTCGAAATGTCGAGAAGATTTTTCTCTGTTTTTCAGCCCAACGTGACTTAACCCTGGTAATATTTGTAGCTATAGTAAGTACTCAGTACTGTCTGGTGGCAAAATGACTAACTTGTTACTGTTGCAGACTGCAGCTGTCATTGTGCATTTGCAAAAATGCAAGCTGCTTTTATTTTATTCAACTGTTTCAGCATTTTGATTTTTGACGCTAGTACTTGCATTACGTAGTATTCAATTGAAAAAGTTCACTATTTCAAAGTATGTATAGATACCACATTCAGATAAATCATGGTTTTGAGATACAAACTTGCAAGTCTGGTGGTAGCACAACTTATAAATTGAAAAATTCTATCTGGCAGGAAATATTTATTTTGGGATTTTGCTGCCAGGAAGAAAAATGCTTTATCTAGGACTGCCTGACAGTTGGGGCCCCTGAGGGCCCCCCAGCCCGCTGCAGCCCTGCCCCCACCAAAATCAGAATACAATGTTATTTATAACGAACGACTAAACATAAAAAATGCAGGTTAACATTTAACAGCAAGATTAAATTTATTGAGAGCTAAAAAATTTCAATCCAAAACAAGGTATTATTGCACGCTGTTGAACCCCAAGCCCCCAGTGCGGTCGGCAGCTTGCTAAAAATCCCACCAAAAGTAAACAAAATGGCTTTTAACCGGTTTCCATCATTAAACGAAGAAGAAATTTCGATGTTGCTCTCAGAGAAAGATAGTAAAAGCACGAAGAGTATAGTTTTTGAATATATAATAAAACAATTATTGGATTCGGTTTTCGCATGATATCGAGAATTATCAAGGCCTCGGTTTGTGTTATCCACCTCAGCCTTCAGCTTCGGTGGATAACGCAAACCTTGTCCGTGATAATAAACAATTACTGAATGAGGTTGAGCATGATATCGAGAATTATCAAGGATGAGGTTTGTGTTATATATAAAACAAGGTATTATTGCACACTGATCACGTCAGCAGCTGAAATAACACTTCAGCTTCCAGATACGGAGAATTAGCGGGGGCGTTTTGGCCAATCACTAACGAGAATAAAGTTTGAATATATAACAAGACACCTGGGTCAGGTGTTCACTCGGGCTACTGGAAAGTGCAGAGGTCCTGAATTGTCAATTTAAAGTGTCTAGAATTCAGGATGATTCTGATGCCTAGGGGACTTCTCTGTCCCACATGCAGGATGTTAAACTAAAAAGCATATAACAAAAAAACAGTAGGGGTGTTGTGGTTAGGGTCTGAGAGGTGGAACATTCTCCCTGGGGGGTTGTGCTAGATTTAGGGTTACCGGCGATTGTCGTTAGGTTTAGGGCCAGGTTTAGAGGTAGCGGTCAGGGTTGGGTTTCATTCTCTTTAATATTCAGGATTATCTGGAATTCTAGACCATTTCACAATTCAGGATAATCATGTATTAAACAAATTAGATAGGTAAGGTCAGTAGCAGTAAGGTTTAGAAGAGAGTATGTTACAGGTTGGGATCTGAAGAACATTTTAAACCGTGATTTCCAAAAGAAAGTTATTGACATCGTAAAGCATTAACTAATAATTATAGCATTAATGCAGTGATTAGCAAGTTGAGTTTTAAACTGATTAACTGAGGTAGAATCTGGTATTGAGCAAGGTAGTCCAAAGTTTAAATATACAGTTCAAGTATTAACTAGCTAGCTTAAAAAGTTTAGTGCACTTAGAAACTAGTACATCTAGTTCTGAACTGTTTCTAGTGATTCTGACTGAATTATTGAGTTGCACAAAACTATTGTATAATGTTTTTAAAAAATAGATAAGATCTTCCAAGTCATGCCAGTATGATAATGGCAGATGATCATTCAGATTGTATGACAAATCATCCTGCCAGTTCAAAAACTTAAAATATATTTAGTTGCCCTACATTGTAGTCTTTCAACCTTACTGATTTTAGTTATTGTCTGAGGTGCCCAAACTTCACATGTGTAGGCCAGGTACAGATGCACTAGCAAATATGTAATAGGTGACTAGTAAAATATACCTGCCCCCTACATCTATGCAATATCTTCATACAACATGAATCCTGATTCCATGTTTTTGCTTTAGAGCATGTTGGGAAGGCTCTTCAACTCTGCAGTGTTAGTACTGTAGTTAATGTCAGACACTCTTATTTCTCTAAACATTTTGGTACCATCCGCATATAACACACACTTGGCTGCTGATGTTATAATGGCCAATATGTCATTAAAGTATTACGGTATATATATATATGAGGAACAATATGACTGGTTCAAAGTTGTGTCTATGATGAATATCTTTTTACTCAATCTGTGCATCAAAATTTATACAGTATCAATTGAAATGAACATCAAGATATGGATAACATACTTGTCACAAAATTTCATACTCAAAGGTTCAAAGCACTTTGAATATAAATTCTATTGGATCAATAAGACTACTGTCCATTGCCTATCTCAAACTCAAAGACAGGCAACAGTCGGTAAAAACACAAATGGTACAAGCTTCCTAACTCGTTTAGTAATAAAGCACATAAATAATAATGCAAAAATATAAAGATACTGTTACTGTCAACAAACTGTTTCCTTAAAGTTTGTCATCTTCATGAATGTTCCTTGTGTTCTCACATCTTGGATTTTGTTTGCAATAGTTTTCATGAGGTTTACAGGTCCTGAGATCATTGAACGGCTGTTAGTATTGCTGAAGCCATGTGAAAAACCTATGAACATTGCAATTGATCGACCAAAAGCACGAAAAAGTGAAAACAGTGCTGCCAATATAAAGATCCAGAATGTTAGCGTTTTGATCCTCATCTCTGTACCGGCGGTATTAAATATTTATAGAATGTAGAGACCTGTTTAGCCATGAGAAAAATATATACTGTATATCGTTGTCGGTTGCCAGTTGCCACCTGGATGCAACAGCTTCGGCTAGCTTTACCTTTGACGAAATTGTTGGTAGGTTTTCCAAGTAAATTGCTTATATGGTTGATCAGGATGTGCCTGATACAAAGTTCCACAGAGTAGGAACGAACGAACATGACTGTCGATGAATTTTCGAAGTATGGAACACTCGAAGTGTAGGCTCCATATATGGGAGGTATTGCGCAATTTTGTGGCAAAAAAAAAATAACAAACGGAGCCGGAAACCTAGACTCGGCTACCGGAGTAATAATTCTCGATATCATGCTCAACCTCATTCAATAATTGTATAATATTATATCTCAACTGTAAATTGTCCAGTCAGAGAGCTTGATTTGTACCACATGACCAGTTAATTTATCGTAGAATTTCCAGCCGTGGCCGGGGTATTCGAGTTCGTGTACCACGCGTGAATGTCAAGCACGAATCACGAAGCTGTCAACAATGGCGGAGTTCGGCGAGACAAGAAAACGTTTCGCCCGAACATTCAGATGTTGACAAGAAGATGGTTAGGTTACAAGAAAATAAGGATTCAGGGAATACAAATAAACAACAAAAAATGCATCCAGAAGCCTTGAGACGACAACAGAATGGAAACAGACAATGAAAAGCCGACAAAAGTTAAGCTAAGCGAACTTTATTAACATTATTTAAGCTTTTTTTGGAAAGGTTAATATGTTTCGATATAATATATCATTTATAGACCTGGAGCGAGGGGAATTCGATGAAATATTACCCCTAGGGATGATATATCCCTCGGGCTTCGCTCTCGGGATATATCATACCTCGGGGTAATATTTATGACATATAGTGGCACTTACATTATGACATATAGTGGCACTTACATTATGGTTGTTACATACTTATACTTTATTCTTTCCATGCTTTATATGCTTTACCTGCTTTATATGCTTTACCTGCTTTATATGCTTTATATCCTTTATATGCTTTATATTATATGCTTTACCTGCTTTATCTGCTTTATCTGCTTTATATGCTTTACCTGCTTTATCTGCTTTATCTGCTTTATCTGCTTTACCTGCTTTATATGCTTTACCTGCTTTACCTGCTTTACCTGCTTTATCTGCTTTATCTGCTTTATCTGCTTTATCTGCTTTATCTGCTTTATCTGCTTTACCTGCTTTATATACTTTATATGCCTTACCTGCTTTATCTGCTTTACCTGCTTTATCTGCTTTACCTGCTTTATATGCTTTACCTGCTTTATATGCTTTACCTGCTTTATATGCTTTATATGCTTTATATGCTTTATATGCTTTATATGCTTTATATGCTTTACCTGCTTTATATGCTTTACCTGCTTTATATGCTTTACCTGCTTTATATGCTTTACCTGGTTTATATACTTTATATGCTTTACCTGCTTTATATGCTTTACCTGCTTTATATGCTTTATGCTTTACCTGCTTTATATGCTTTACCTCCTTTATATGCTTTATCTGCTTTATATGCTTTACCTGCTCCATATGCTTTATATGCTTTATATGCTTTGTATGCTTTATATGCTTTATATGCTTTACCTGCTTTATCTGCTTTATATGCTTTACCTGCTTTATATGCTTTACCTGCTTTACCTGCTTTATATGCTTTATATGCTTTACCTGCTTTATATGTACTGTATAATAAATGAGCAGGAGTGTTTTATCAGATATAAAGACACGAGGCGAAGCCGAGTGTTTTTATATCTGATAAAGCACGAACTGCGAGTTTATTATACGGCTTCAAAAACGAACCACTTGGTAAGTTGATTGGCGGAGTTAGTTTGAAAAATAACCTTGTCTAAGCCGAGAAAATCAAAGCTAAAGTTTATGCAAATCAGGAGAAATCTTTATCACATATAAAGATACGATACGGTCATGATTTTCTTTTGTGTTTTCCTCATGAATTATTAATGCCTTTTTGAAGCTTTATATGCTTTACCTGCTTTATATGCTTTACCTGCTTTATCTGCTTTACCTGCTTTACCTGCTTTATATGCTTTACCTGCTTTACCTGCTTTATATGCTTTATATGCTTTACCTGCTTTATCTGCTTTACCTGCTTTACCTGCTTTATCTGCTTTACCTGCTTTATCTGCTTTACCTGCTTTATATGCTTTACCTGCTTTATATGCTTTATATGCTTTACCTGCTTTATATGCTTTATATGCTTTACCTGCTTTATATGCTTTATATGCTTTACCTGCTTTATATGCTTTACCTGCTTTATATGCTTTATATGCTTCATATGCTTTATATGCTTTATCTGCTTTATATGCTTTATATGCTTCACCTGCTTTATATGCTTTATATGCTTTATATGCTTTACCTGCTTTATATGCTTTACCTGCTTTATATGCTTTATATGCTTTATATGCTTCACCTGCTTTATATGCTTTATATGCTTTACCTGCTTTATATGCTTTACAGTGTATATGCTTTACTTGCTTTATATGCTTTACTTGCTTTATCTGCTTTATATGTTTTATATGCTTTACTTGCTTTATATGCTTTATATGCTTTATCTGCTTTATATGCTTTACCTGCTTTATATGCTTTATATGCTTTACCTGCTTTATATGCTTTACCTGCTTTATATGCTTTATATGCTTTACTTGCTTTATATGCTTTATATGCTTTACTTGCTTTATCTGCTTTACCTGCTTTATATGCTTTACCTGCTTTATATGCTTTACCTGCTTTATATGCTTTATATGCTTTACCTGCTTTATCTGCTTTATATGCTTTACCTGCTTTATATGCTTTATATGCTTTACCTGCTTTATATGCTTTATATGCTTTACCTGTTTTATATGCTTTATATGCTTTACCTGCTTTATATGCTTTACCTGCTTTATATGCTTTACCTGCTTTATATGCTTTACATGCTTTACTTGCTTTATATGCTTTACTTGCTTTATCTGCTTTATATGTTTTATATGCTTTACTTGCTTTATATGCTTTATATGCTTTACCTGCTTTATCTGCTTTATCTGCTTTATATGCTTTACCTGCTTTATATGCTTTATATGCTTTACCTGCTTTATATATCATGCTTGTTGTGCTTTATGTGATAGTTCAAACACGAGGAAGAGTGTTTCATCCGATATCCAAACACCTCTAAGTTGGTTAAAAAACTTGGCCTAAGGCCTCGTTTAATATTCAACCCACTTTGGTTATCGGATGAAACACTCTTTCGAGTGTTTGATATGTTGCTTCTCAGAAGAATCAGTATTTAAGGTGGCTCCACACAGTTTCTTGAAAAATGGAAAATACAAGTTTGAGAGTCCAAAACACATGCATAAACAATTACAAAAAATAATAGAACTAAATGTTATGCATAATTAAACAGTCTGACGATCAAAAACTGTTACCAAATGGCAACAATGACCCTTCAAACTAAACTTCAAACCTTCATACTTTCTTGAAGTATGAGTAATCCATAGGCCGATGTTAAAAAAATTCTGTAGAAGGAATAATTTTTTTCTCAGAAAAATCATATTTGTTGATTTTTAAAAAAATTCGTACTACAGAATTTTTTTTAAATCGGCCTATTGATTACTCAAACTTCCAGGAAAGTTTTAATGAAAAAAAAATTGGGGGTCACCAAAGTTTTTCTCGAATTAAATTAGTTTGAAGGGTAATTGGCAGCCATTTTGAAATGTCATTGTTGCCATAGCAACAACTGTTGCTATTTATTTGGAAGCATATAAACCATATAAAACATATACAAGACATATAAAGCAGATAAAACAGGTAAAGCATATAAAGAATATAAAGTATATAAAGCATATAAAAGCAGGTAAAGCAAGTGAAGCATATAAAGCATATAGGCCTAAAGCAGGTAAAGTATATAAAGCAGGTAAATCAGGTAAATCTTATAAAGCATATAAAGCAGGTAAAGCATATAAAGCAGGTAAAGCAGGTAAAGCAGGTAAAGCATATGAAGCATATAAAGCAGGTAAAGCATATAAAGCAGGTAAAGCATATAAAGGATATAAAGCAAGTAAAGCATATAAAGCAGATAAAGTAAGTAAAGCATATAAAGCAGGTAAAGCAGGTAAAGCATATAAAGCAAGTAAAGTATATAAAGCAGATAAAGCAGGTAAAGCATATAAAGCAGGTGAAGCAGATAGAGCATATAAAGCAGGTAAAGCACATAAAGCAGGTAAAGCATATAAAGCATATAAAGCAGGTGAAGCATATAAAGCAGGTAAAGCATATAAAGCATATAAAGCAGGTGAAGGATATAATGCAGGTAAAGCATATAAAGCATATAGAGCATGTAAAGCAGGTAAAGCATATAGAGCATATAAAGCAGGAAAAGCATATAAAGCATATAAAGCACGGAAAGAATAAAGTATAAGTATGTAACAACTATAATGTAAGTACCACTATATGTCATAAGCGTATACTATTAAATACATAATCTAATTATGAATATCAAAGCCCAGCATATTATTACTCGGGCTACCGATAGGTAGACCGAGTCTAGGTTTCGGCTCTGTTTCTGGGTTTTTTTTGTTTTGTTTTTTTCCGTGTCACAAAATTGCATTTTTGCACAATTTACTTCCGGTACCAGCCATGTTTTCCGGTCAGGTCGCTTTTGGTGAACTCAACACTTCAAGGGTTATTAAACGATCAAGCCAGGTATTCTTGGACGTAGTTATTAAACGATCATAGTTATTGGGCAGTAATGTCGCTGGCAAGTACAGTATCTTGATATTATTATATACACTTACAATCGCACACGCCGTTCGGTAAACATGAAGCTGTGTAATTAAAGGCGAAGAGACTTGACATATTGACCGCTGTTTCTTTCTTTGCTTTCCTGATGTCTGATCACTCGTCTTGGATGTGTTCTGTGTGTTCACAGACATAGTTATTGGTCAGTAATGTTGCTGGCAAGTATCTTGATATTATATACACTTACAAACGCACACGCCGTTGATAGTTGTGTTGATATTTAATACCTGAAGAGACTCGGCATATGAACGTTGTTCAACGTTGTGTACATGTGTGGAAATACGTTAATAAATACAGGCAATCGTGTTTTGTTATTGCAAATTGTGTTTTCTATCGGAGAATTGGATTGTGTTTTGACTTTTGTCTGTGGCCAATGTGTTTAATAGACTTTAGACCTTAGCACTGCATAGCACTGTGATTTTGCAGTAGCCCGAGTGAACGCCTGACCAGGCGTCTTGTTTTCATAAGAGCCATAGATTACGCTTCCCACCTGGTCAATCAATAGCTGATGTCCTATTAAATAACATATATAACCACTATATGTACCCTAACATGAAGTACCTACCGGTAACCAGCTTTTTAACGCTGTCCAAAGGACCGTGGCCTCTGATGTGGAAACTAAAAAGTTGTGAGTTGTCTGGACGCTTCAGAAAAGATTTCTTTCTCTGGACAGAAAGCATTGGTAAATAAATAACTCTAAACTAAATCTATTATGTATATTGTTTCTGTGGAATGTGTAATGTTGATTGAGTGATTGGGCAGTGAGTTAATTTAACATTTTAATTATGCAGTGCTTGTATTAAATTTAAGCATAACTGAAATTCAAAATGTCGTATTAAGTTAAGCTTTATAGCTTTGGGAATTCAGTTTTTCTGTGATTTTAAATACTCCCAAAATGTCTCTAATATATAAACATGTCCTGAATATTTGTTTTTCTTCATGAGTGATACTCTTTTTCGTGTAATAAAAATAGTAAACTTATACCTAAACCTCCGAATATATTAAAGCCCTGGGCTTATATTCGTTCGTAAGCATTTTTTGATGGGCTTATACACGGGGGGGCTTATATACGGACGACATTTGGTGTTATTAATAATATTTATTGTAACTGTAAATTATACTGTGAATGAAAAGAAATATAAACATACAGTATATAACACATAATAAAACAAGTTGGTTAACATATTAATACTGTAATGTAATTATCGTCACCTGTCCAATTATAAGCCCATGGGCTTATATTCGGGGGGGGGGGGCTTATATTCGGAATGCCCTGAGTGTTAGTGAATATGGTGGGCTTATATTCGGGGGGTTGGGGCTTATATTCAGGCTTATATTTGGGGGGGCTTATGTTTGGAGGTTTACGGTAATAAGATTTATACTTTTCAAAATACATGTAGTTTGATTGCGATTTTCATGGTGTGTACTGTACATTTCAATTTAGTACTACACAGGTAAAAATCGCACAGCTTGTCAACAAGATGTGTTCGCAACAGGCTTGTAGCAACTTGTCACAGGTCTGTTGGAGTCATCAACCTTGTTACAAGTTGTCAACAACCTGTTACAGTCTGGTCAACAATCTGGGACAACCAGTGCAAACACATGACAGTGACAGCCTGTTGAACAGCCTTGTAACAACTTGCTTGCAGGTCTGTAACAGTTTGTGTGATTTTACATGTGTAGTAAGGGCTGTAAGGCTGACTTTTCCTTATTATATATTTGATAATGTTATTTCAGATACATAATTGGATGCCCAGATATAATAATTAAGGTAGGGATAAATTAGAGTATAATACAATGATAATTTTGTTTTAATAAGATAAATAAAAATGAGATCTGTAAATTATCCCTACTGATTTAGAAATCTTTTTACAGATGTGATTAATATGGGGTTTCCAACATAAGTTTTCGTCAATATATACACCCAAACATTTGACAAATTGTTCCCGCTTGATCTGACTACCATCAAATAAAATTGGTAAGTTATTTGTTTTTGTTTGGATTTAAAAATAACATAATTAGTCTTTTTTGTATTAACATAGGGTCTGTTGGTTTTCATCCAGATGTTGAAGTTTTGCAATTTGTTTAAAATAGCACACAATTGATCAAGTAAGTACAAAAGATGCTTGTATCATCTGCAAACAATAAGGTTTCAGTTAAACATGAAACATTTGGAAGGTCATTAATACAAAAGGGAAAGAAGAGCAGTCCCAGGATAGAACCTTGTGGTACACCACACGTAATAGTTTGTTCAGATAAACTCAAGAGTTATTGTTATACTGAAGAAATTGCTGATGGTTGGAGAAATAACTTTTTATCCATTGTAACCCCATTCCATGAATACCATAATGTTCAAGCTTATAAAATAATATTTCGGGTTTCAAATGCTTTAGATAAATCTATAAATACACCAGCAGTAATTTCTTTGCAATCAATGGACAATGCTATTTTATTAACAAGACAAGTTGAGTGATTCTTTCGAAAGCCCAACTGATAACAATACAAACGATCAAATCGTTCAGCGAAATCAATTTAGTGGTTGTACATAACTCTCAAAAAATTTTGAAAAGTTTGATAGAAGTGAAATTGGTCTATAATTATTGAAAAATTCATGATCATCTGCTTTGAAATTGGAATTAATTTAGCTATTTTCAGCTTATCTGGAAATTACACCTTTTCAAGTGATAAATTAATAACATGCATTTTAGTGAACGTGATGAGATACAGTACAAAAAAAGTGAGGTTTTAATTTATTTATCAGAGCTGTAATAAATAAAAAAGTCTCTGTAACTAAAGGTTAAATCCCTTAGAATGTCAATCCCTAAGAAAAAAAATAAAGTCTATATGTCCACATATACATGCATGTAGTCTGACTATATGTATAATAAATACACTGTATATGTGTTATTTATGCTGAAATTGATAATTAATTACATATGAGGTTTTTCTCTTTTAAATTACAGATATATAATATATATTAGACAAAATTACTGTTTTATCAAAAAGAGCACTAAAACAACAAGACTAGATCGTGTAAATGAAGATTGGAAAGATTATTGAAATATGAGGTACAGTATGATCTTTAAATTTTCAAAACATGTTATACATGTAAATGTAAGAATTTTTATAATTGTAATTTTACATTACGAATAGGTTCTTTTGGGCATAAAGTTTAATTAAAAACAAACTAATGAGAAGCTTCAAAGTAACACTCATCTTTACATTTAATATTTCTGGTAGAATTCACCTCCCATTTTCAGAATTACAGTGAAAATTAAATACTAACACCTATATATATATATATATATATATATATATATATATATATATATATATATATATATATATATATATATATATATATATATATGTGTGTGTGTGTGTGTGTGTGTGTGTGTGAAAATCATACCGCTTACAGTGTTTATACTATACTGGTACACCGTCGAACCGTACAGGTACAAAAACTGTGCCTGCTTTTTTCAGGTACAATATTCCTATGGATAGGCGTTCTGTGAGTACTATTTTGAAATAAATCACAACGAAAAAACAAGAATTGTTGTGATTTCTTTTTACAAGTGCTTACAGCTAACTGTGACCCAATTTATGCGATGACTGGACAAGAGGCCAAGGGCATTTAATTCATCTTACACGTCGCATACAATTGATTGAGCTAACTTTGTCTGATATAAATGCGACAAATAATTGTATGACAACCACTGATCTCTATATGGTTTATTGAGATCAGTAGAGTTACCAGTTTTTGATTTGGATAAATTTGTTCCTGGTTCACTTGTTTTATTGTTACACTCTGACACTCTTAGTTTCATCTCAAATACTTAGAACAAACCATACAGCCATGTAATATACTTGTTTTCTTTCAGTTTCTGCACAAATGACGTCAGTTAACCAAGGTAATTGTTACTGTACCTACACAGGGTCTGAAATTTGCAGTATCCCGATATCCACGGGATACTAAAATTTCGTTTTGGATACTAACTTCTGTTTTACTTGTATCCCGATGGGATACCACGAAATTTCAAAAATCGGGATAGAGGAAAAGGCCTCCCGATAGCTTTGTTAGCACCACTGATCTATATAAGTCGCCATCTTGGAAATCGAGTGATAGCGTCGTTGATACTTGTCAATCTCGTCCCCAGGGATGGTTGTCAGCTTGCTACCCGAAGGTCTTCACGGGGATGTTTGAATATTTATTTTAAGTAGTGTTGAGGTTTTTTATTAAAATAATTTCGGTGAATATGCTAAAATATCTAATTAAAAAAACAAAAACTCCTGCGGAATCAGCTCCTGTAGAAAACGTTGTAGTGAATGTTGTTGATGAAGAGGTAGAAGACGTCGTAGTCGTCAGAGACGAAGAGGTACGTACGTGAACAGCAAACTGATCAACAATTTACAGAAAATGTTCGTAGACGTAAAGAAAAGCACCAAGCTGATCATAGACGTAAATACGAACTTCAAAAGTAAATAATTACAATGTGAACAATGTGACATGTCATCAACATGATGTTGGTGCTTTGAGTTTATTTATTTCAGAGTCTGACTCTGAAAGTGACTTTGATGGGTTTTAGTGCAAAATAAAACTGTTTTGTTTAATTAATGTTTTCTTAATATATTTCTTGTGATGTACAGTCACCCCGACAAATAGGTGGGATACTAAAAATTATGGTAACTAGTATCCAGAAGTGGGATACTGGATTCTTAGGGGGATACTAAAACTTTGAACCCTGGTATCCCATGGGATACTGAAAAAAAATTTAAATTTCAGACCCTGCCTACAGTATAGAAGAAACCTATACAATAATGTTCCCATTGATTGAAGGAACGTACTGACGGCGTGTTGTATAGGTGTAATGTTATTGTTTCTTTTGTACAGGTGATGAAGTGGAGATCGTAAATAGTGCTGCCTGCTTTCCAATATGACTGAACCCAATCTGGTATAGTTGAAGTTGGTAGTTTTGTTGCATCGCCAAAGATCTATCTGCATCTTAAAGGAAGCAGTCATTGATTTTTTAGACATTTTTTTAAAAGTTTTGTCACTTGCTGTGCAAGCCGTCTAAAGCCTGCATGGTTCTCATTTGTTATGCTGGCCGATGTCATTGAGTGCTGTGAGTCTAGACTGCGTATATACAGCAGTCAAGACACAATACAATACTATTCTATTATTGTATTTTTCTATTGTGTCTTGACTGCTGTATATATGCAAACCACGCAGTCTAGACTGACAGCACTCCATGACATCGCCCAGCATAACGTTGCTGCGATTCTTAGGACAAGTGTGAACTAGGCTTAAGCAACACAGGTGTTCAGGGGTCGTTAGGAGGGGCAGATGTTATGCTTGGTAGCGTAAACAGACAAGCTGTTCCGCTCCACTCTATTCCGTATAAATAAACAAGACCTACTCGCCTAGAAAAGTAGAAGTGTTTTGATTAAAACTGTAACTGTGTCTGGTTGATTGTAATATAAAGTTGGTTCGATTCCAACTCACAGTTAGTAACATAATTGTTGAAAAGCACTTCTTGCGAGAACCTTCCTCTTCACGTGTTACATGCCAAAACGTATTAAACGTTTCTCTTTTTTGTTTTGTTTTAAAGTCATTTGTTCTGCTCGAAAGCTCACTCAGACAAAGAAAATCGCTTCGTTTCGGTTAACCTAGGATTGAAGTGAAAATCAGCCTCCGTGCTATAGCTATGTGAACGAATTAGTGAAAAAAGAGAAAATCCTTATAAAAAATTATTAACCACCTTTTAGCAATATAATTATAATTGTCAGTTGTTTGCTGCACAAGCTGTGTTAGTTAGTAAACTAACATCAAGCTGCAATTTCTGAAACTAACTAATATAATTATAGCATGTTCTAAGGATTATTGGTGAAGGAAAATTCGAGTGTAGAATATATACATTTTAAGACCAAACCGGGACCAGTTGCGAAAAATGCAACTACCTTGCGATTCTAGTGCAATGCTCTGACCACTGAGCCACGGAGGCCGTTGGCGAGAGCTTGATCGCGAGTTCTATGTACCTACTGCGATAGATTTGATTGGCCAGTTTAGATCCCTTCCACACGTATACGTTTTCCTAGCGTTCTCATATTGTTTCAGGTAATGAGAACATTGTTTTCTGCTCCCCTGAGGACCGAACAGTATAAAAACGCTATGAAAACACATACATGCGGACGTGGCCTAATTTGGAGTTTTGTCGTGAAAACGTTTAAAAAGTTCCGTTGCACGTTGGTAACCTGGCCCAATAATATGCGCCAGGTAACTCCTAATTAGATTTCTGCATTCAGATCGGTTGAAACTTTCGCGCATTCAAGGCATCCGCAGACGTACAAGTGGATTTAGCCCTGAATGACGCAAGCTTATAATTATTGGTTACCAACTGGCACATATTTCTTTTGAAATTGGGCCAGGGTACCACGCTACAGGCCATGTCCACACTTACACGTTTTCATAGCGTGTTAATATTGTTCTCGGTCCTCACGGGAGCAGAAATTAAAACAATGGTCTAATACCTGAGACAATATGTGGAAAACGCTAGGTAAACGTGTACATGTGGAGGGGGTCATAGAGAACTTGGCCTCGTCTAATTTTTAAGTATCAGTCAATTATCGTATGGGGCTGTTCACGAAACACGTGATGCTTGGGGTGGACGTTCTCAAAGCGTCACATAATGTCAGAAATAGATTAAATATGCACACTCACGTGACAAGATTAAAGTTAAGGAGGAATTACAACATTGTCCAATTTAACGTCTTTTTCTGAATTTTTCACCATTGGTCCACCGATTAATTCCGTTGATAATTTCATACTTTTGTATGAACGGGTTATTTTCGACATAGTGACTCAACTGTATCAATGTCAGTCTAACAGCATATGACCAATTTTTGACCACGTTGTCCAATTTAATATTTTTTTCTGAATTTTTCACCATCAATTCAAGTCACCGAAATAAGAACACCTACAAAATTTTAGCCGATTCGGTTGATAATTTCATACTTTTGTATGAACGGGTCATTTTCAACATACTGACTCATTCTAACAGCATATGACCAATTTTTGACCACGTTGTCCAATTTAATATTTTTTTCTGAATTTTTCACCATCAATTCAAGTCACCGAAACAAGAACACCTACAAAATTTTAGCCGATTCGGTTGATAATTTCATACTTTTGTATGAACGGGTTATTTTCAACGTAGTGACTCAATCTGTCAGTATCAGTCTAACAGCATATGACCAATTTTTGACCACGTTGTCCAATTTAATATTTTTTTCTGAATTTTTCACCATCAATTCAAGTCACTGAAACAAGAACACCTACAAAATTTTAGCCGATTCGGTTGATAATTTCATACTTTTAATTTGTATGAACGGGTCATTTTCAACGTACTGACTCAACTGTATCAATGTCAGTCTAACAGCATATGACCAATTTTTGACCACGTTGTCCAATTTAATATTTTTTTCTGAATTTTTCACCATCAATTCACGTCACCGAAACAAGAACACCTACAAAATTTTAGCCGATTCGGTTGATAATTTCATACTTTTGTACGAACGGGTTATTTTCAACATAGTGACTCAATCTGTCAGTATCAGTCTAACAGCATATGACCAATTTTTGACCACGTTGTCCAATTTAATATTTTTTTCTGAATTTTTCACCATCAATTCAAGTCACTGAAACAAGAACACCTACAAAATTTTAGCCGATTCGGTTGATAATTTCATACTTTTAATTTGTATGAACGGGTCATTTTCAACGTACTGACTCAACTGTATCAATGTCAGTCTAACAGCATATGACCAATTTTTGGCCACGTTGTCCAATTTAATATTTTCTTATGAATTTTTCACCATCAATTCAAGTCACCGATACAAGAACACCTACAAAATTTTAACCGATTCGGTTGAAAATTTCATACTTTTGTATGAACGGGTTATTTTCAACATACTGACTCATTCTAACAGCATATGACCAATTTTTGACCACGTTGTCCAATTTAATATCTTCTTCTAAATTTTTCACCATCAATTCAAGTCACCGAAACAAGAACACTCACAAAATTTTAGCCGATTCAGTTGATAATTTCATACTTTTGTATGAAGGGGTCATTTTCAACATACTGACTCAATCTATCAGTATCAGTCTAACAGCATATGACCAATTTTTGACCACGTTGTCCAATTTAATATTTTTTTCTGAAGTTTTCACCATCAATTCAAGCCACTGAAACAAGAACACCTACAAAATTTTAGCCGATTCGGTTGATAATTTCATACTTTTGTATGAACGGGTTATTTTCGACATAGTGACTCAATCTATCAGTATCAGTCTAACAGCATATGGCCAATTTTTGACCACGTTGTCCAATTTAATATTTTTTTCTGAATTTTTCACCATCAATTCACGTCACCGAAACAAGAACACCTACAAAATTTTAGCGATTCGGTTGATAATTTCATACTTTTGTACGAACGGGTTATTTTCAACATAGTGACTCAATCTGTCAGTATCAGTCTAACAGCATATGACCAATTTTTGACCACGTTGTCCAATTTAATATCTTCTTCTGAATTTTTCACCATCAAGTCAAGTCACCGAAACAAGAACACTTACAAAATTTTAGCCGATTCAGTTGATAATTTCATACTTTTGTATGAAGGGGTCATTTTCAACATACTGACTCAATCTATCAGTATCAGACTAACAGCATATGACCAATTTTTCACCACATTGTCCAATTTAATATTTTTTTCTGAATTTTTCACCATCAATTCAAGTCACTGAAACAAGAACACCTACAAAATTTTAGCCGATTCGGTTGATAATTTCATACTTTTAATTTGTATGAACGGGTCATTTTCAACGTACTGACTCAACTGTATCAATGTCAGTCTAACAGCATATGACCAATTTTTGGCCACGTTGTCCAATTTAATATTTTCTTCTGAATTTTTCACCATCAATTCAAGTCACCGAAACAAGAACACCTACAAAATTTTAGCCGATTCGGTTGATAATTTCATACTTTTGTGTGAACGGTTTATTTTCAACATACTGACTCAGTCTAACAGCATATGACCAATTTTTGACCACGTTGTCCAATTTAATATCTTCTTCTGAATTTTTCACCATCAAGTCAAGTCACCGAAACAAGAACACTTACAAAATTTTAGCCGATTCGGTTGATAATTTCATACTTTTGTATGAAGGGGTCATTTTCAACATACTGACTCAATCTATCAGTATCAGTCTAACACCATATGACCAATTTTTGACCACGTTGTCCAATTTAATATTTTTTTCTGAAGAATTTTTCACCATCAATTCAAGACACTGAAACAAGAACACCTACAAAATTTTAGCCGATTCGGTTGATAATTTCATACTTTTGTATGAACGGGTTATTTTCGACATAGTGACTCAATCTATCAGTATCAGTCTAACAGCATATGGCCAATTTTTGACCACGTTGTCCAATTTAATATTTTTTTCTGAATTTTTCACCATCAATTGACGTCACCGAAACAAGAACACCTACAAAATTTTAGCGATTCGGTTGATAATTTCATACTTTTGTACGAACGGGTTATTTTCAACGTAGTGACTCAATCTGTCAGTATCAGTCTAACAGCATATGACCAATTTTTGACCACGTTGTCCAATTTAATATCTTCTTCTGAATTTTTCACCATCAAGTCAAGTCACCGAAACAAGAACACTTACAAAATTTTAGCCGATTCAGTTGATAATTTCATACTTTTGTATGAAGGGGTCATTTTCAACATACTGACTCAATCCATCAGTATCAGACTAACAGCATATGACCAATTTTTCACCACATTGTCCAATTTAATATTTTTTTCTGAATTTTTCACCATCAATTCAAGTCACTGAAACAAGAACACCTACAAAATTTTAGCCGATTCGGTTGATAATTTCATACTTTTAATTTGTATGAACGGGTCATTTTCAACGTACTGACTCAACTGTATCAATGTCAGTCTAACAGCATATGACCAATTTTTGGCCACATTGTCCAATTTAATATTTTCTTCTGAATTTTTCACCATCAATTCAAGTCACCGAAACAAGAACACCTACAAAATTTTAGCCGATTCGGTTGATAATTTCATACTTTTGTATGAACGGTTTATTTTCAACATACTGACTCATTCTAACAGCATATGACCAATTTTTGACCACGTTGTCCAATTTAATATCTTCTTCTAAATTTTTCACCATCAATTCAAGTCACCGAAACAAGAACACTCACAAAATTTTATCCGATTCAGTTGATAATTTCATACTTTTGTATGAAGGGGTCATTTTCAACATACTGACTCAATCTATCAGTATCAGACTAACAGCATATGACCAATTTTTCACCACATTGTCCAATTTAATATTTTTTTCTGAATTTTTCACCATCAATTCACGTCACCGAAACAAGAACACCTACAAAATTTTAGCCGATTCGGTTGATAATTTCATACTTTTGTACGAACGGGTTATTTTCGACATAGTGACTCAATCTATCAGTATCAGACTAACAGCATATGACCAACTTTTCACCACATTGTCCAATTTAATATTTTTTTCTGAATTTTTCACCATCAATTCACGTCACCGAAACAAGAACACCTACAAAATTTTAGCCGATTCGATTGATAATTTCATACTTTTGTACGAACGGGTTATTTTCAACATTGTGACTCAATCTGTCAGTATCAGTCTAACAGCATATGACCAATTTTTGACCACGTTGTCCAATTTAATATCTTCTTCTGAATTTTTCACCATCAATTCAAGTCACCGAAACAAGAACACTTACAAAATTTTAGCCGATTCAGTTGATAATTTCATACTTTTGTATGAAGGGGTCATTTTCAACATACTGACTCAATCTATCAGTATCAGACTAACAGCATATGACCAATTTTTCACCACGTTGTCCAATTTAATATTTTTTTCTGAATTTTTCACCATCAATTCAAGTCACTGAAACAAGAACACCTACAAAATTTTAGCCGATTCGGTTGATAATTTCATACTTTTAATTTGTATGAACGGGTCATTTTCAACGTACTGACTCAACTGTATCAATGTCAGTCTAACAGCATATGACCAATTTTTGACCACGTTGTCCAATTTAATATTTTTTTCTGAATTTTTCACCATCAATTCACGTCACCGAAACAAGAACACCTACAAAATTTTAGCCGATTCGGTTGATAATTTCATACTTTTGTACGAACGGGTTATTTTCAACATAGTGACTCAATCTGTCAGTATCAGTCTAACAGCATATGACCAATTTTTGACCACGTTGTCCAATTTAATATTTTTTTCTGAATTTTTCACCATCAATTCAAGTCACTGAAACAAGAACACCTACAAAATTTTAGCCGATTCGGTTGATAATTTCATAGTTTTAATTTGTATGAACGGGTCATTTTCAACGTACTGACTCAACTGTATCAATGTCAGTCTAACAGCATATGACCAATTTTTGGCCACGTTGTCCAATTTAATATTTTCTTATGAATTTTTCACCATCAATTCAAGTCACCGATACAAGAACACCTACAAAATTTTAACCGATTCGGTTGAAAATTTCATACTTTTGTATGAACGGGTTATTTTCAACATACTGACTCATTCTAACAGCATATGACCAATTTTTGACCACGTTGTCCAATTTAATATCTTCTTCTAAATTTTTCACCATCAATTCAAGTCACCGAAACAAGAACACTCACAAAATTTTAGCCGATTCAGTTGATAATTTCATACTTTTGTATGAAGGGGTCATTTTCAACATACTGACTCAATCTATCAGTATCAGTCTAACAGCATATGACCAATTTTTGACAACGTTGTCCAATTTAATATTTTTTTCTGAAGTTTTCCCCATCAATTCAAGCCACTGAAACAAGAACACCTACAAAATTTTAGCCGATTCGGTTGATAATTTCATACTTTTGTATGAACGGGTTATTTTCGACATAGTGACTCAATCTATCAGTATCATTCTAACAGCATATGACCAATTTTTGACCACGTTGTCCAATTTAATATTTTTTTCTGAATTTTTCACCATCAATTCACGTCACCGAAACAAGAACACCTACAAAATTTTAGCCGATTCGGTTGATAATTTCATACTTTTGTACGAACGGGTTATTTTCAACATAGTGACTCAATCTGTCAGTATCAGTCTAACAGCATATATGACCAATTTTTGACCACGTTGTCCAATTTAATATCTTCTTCTGAATTTTTCACCATCAATTCAAGTCACCGAAACAAGAACACTTACAAAATTTTAGCCGATTCAGTTGATAATTTCATACTTTTGTATGAAGGGGTCATTTTCAACATACTGACTCAATCTATCAGTATCAGACTAACAGCATATGACCAATTTTTCACCACGTTGTCCAATTTAATATTTTTTTCTGAATTTTTCACCATCAATTCAAGTCACTGAAACAAGAACACCTACAAAATTTTAGCCGATTCGGTTGATAATTTCATACTTTTAATTTGTATGAACGGGTCATTTTCAACGTACTGACTCAACTGTATCAATGTCAGTCTAACAGCATATGACCAATTTTTGGCCACGTTGTCCAATTTAATATTTTCTTATGAATTTTTCACCATCAATTCAAGTCACCGAAACAAGAACACCTACAAAATTTTAGCCGATTCGGTTGATAATTTCATACTTTTGTGTGAACGGTTTATTTTCAACATACTGACTCAGTCTAACAGCATATGACCAATTTTTGACCACGTTGTCCAATTTAATATCTTCTTCTGAATTTTTCACCGTCAAGTCAAGTCACCGAAACAAGAACACTTACAAAATTTTAGCCGATTCAGTTGATAATTTCATACTTTTGTATGAAGGGGTCATTTTCAACATACTGACTCAATCTATCAGTATCAGTCTAACAGCATATGACCAATTTTTGACAACGTTGTCCAATTTAATATTTTTTTCTGAAGTTTTCACCATCAATTCAAGCCACTGAAACAAGAACACCTACAAAATTTTAGCCGATTCGGTTGATAATTTCATACTTTTGTATGAACGGGTTATTTTCGACATAGTGACTCAATCTATCAGTATCAGTCTAACAGCATATGGCCAATTTTTGACCACGTTGTCCAATTTAATATTTTTTTCTGAATTTTTCACCATCAATTGACGTCACCGAAACAAGAACACCTACAAAATTTTAGCGATTCGGTTGATAATTTCATACTTTTGTACGAACGGGTTATTTTCAACGTAGTGACTCAATCTGTCAGTATCAGTCTAACAGCATATATGACCAATTTTTGACCACGTTGTCCAATTTAATATCTTCTTCTGAATTTTTCACCATCAATTCAAGTCACCGAAACAAGAACACTTACAAAATTTTAGCCGATTCAGTTGATAATTTCATACTTTTGTATGAAGGGGTCATTTTCAACATACTGACTCAATCCATCAGTATCAGACTAACAGCATATGACCAATTTTTCACCACGTTGTCCAATTTAATATTTTTTTCTGAATTTTTCACCATCAATTCAAGTCACTGAAACAAGAACACCTACAAAATTTTAGCCGATTCGGTTGATAATTTCATACTTTTAATTTGTATGAACGTGTCATTTTCAACGTACTGACTCAACTGTATCAATGTCAGTCTAACAGCATATGACCAATTTTTGGCCACATTGTCCAATTTAATATTTTCTTCTGAATTTTTCACCATCAATTCAAGTCACCGAAACAAGAACACCTACAAAATTTTAGCCGATTCGGTTGATAATTTCATACTTTTGTATGAACGGTTTATTTTCAACATACTGACTCATTCTAACAGCATATGACCAATTTTTGACCACGTTGTCCAATTTAATATCTTCTTCTAAATTTTTCACCATCAATTCAAGTCACCGAAACAAGAACACTCACAAAATTTTAGCCGATTCAGTTGATAATTTCATACTTTTGTATGAAGGGGTCATTTTCAACATACTGACTCAATCTATCAGTATCAGACTAACAGCATATGACCAATTTTTGACCACGTTGTCCAATTTAATATTTTTTTCTGAATTTTTCACCATCAATTCAAGTCACCGAAACAAGAACACCTACAAAATTTTAGCCGATTCGGTTGATAATTTCATACTTTTGTATGAACGGGTCATTTTCAACATATATACTGACTCATTCTAACAGCATATGACGAATTTTTGACCACGTCCAATTTAATATCTTCTCCTGAATTTTTCACCATCAATTCAAGTCACCAAAACAAGAACACCTACAAAATTTTAGCCGATTCGGTTGATAATTTCATACTTTTGTATGAACGGGTTATTTTCAACATACTGACTCATTCTAACAGCATATGACCAATTTTTGACCACGTTGTCCAATTTAATATTTTTTTCTGAATTTTTCACCATCAATTCAAGTCACCGATACAAGAACACCTACAAAATTTTAGCCGATTCGGTTGATAATTTCATACTTTTGTATTAACGGGTTATTTTCAACATACTGACTCATTCTAACAGCATATGACGAATTTTTGACCACGTTGTCCAATTTAATATCTTCTCCTGAATTTTTCACCATCAATTCAAGTCACCGAAACAAGAACACTTACAAAATTTTAGCCGATTCAGTTGATAATTTCATACTTTTGTATGAAGGGGTCATTTTCAACATACTGACTCAACTGTATCAGTATCAGTCTAACAGCATATGACCAATTTTTCACCACGTTGTCCAATTTAATATTTTTTTCTGAATTTTTCACCATCAATTCAAGCCACTGAAACAAGAACACCTACAAAATTTTAGCTGATTCGGTTGATAATTTCATACTTTTGTATGAACGGGTCATTTTCAACGTACTGACTCAACTGTATCAGTATCAGTCTAACAGCATATAGATGACCAATTTTTGGCCACGTTGTCCAATTTAATATTTTCTTCTGAATTTTGCACCATCAATTCATGTCACCGAAACAAGAACACCCACAAAATTTTAGCCGATTCGGTTGATAATTTCATACTTTTGTATGACGGGTTATTTTCAACATACTGACTCAGTCTAACAGCATATGACCAATTTTTGACCACGTTGTCCAATTTGATATTTTCTTCTGAATTTTTCACCTTGTGGAAGTTTTCTTATCGAGAATATTATGAGTAGTATTAAAGTTATATATATATATATATATATATGAATTTTAATAATTAAAGTAGTCAGTTAAAGTTCATATTAAAGTTCGAATGTTCGCTTCGAAGTTCAGCTTTGCACCATTCGTTTTGGTAATTTGGAGTCGCAGAATGATTAACAACATATTTCCTGAAAGAAATCGTATCAAAACTTAAAGTAAGTCTAATCAACGGAATGTTTTCCGTGTTAAGTGAACTTTGAATCCGGAACATTCGAAGATCAAATCGTAGTCAACTTTTGAATTTGAAACTTGGCAACCAAGTTCCGAACTGCACGTTGAAAAGTGAACTGAAATCGACAATAGCGAGTCTGCATTATATAATTCATATATTATTAGATTTGTTTGTGCTTTGGACAAATATAGAATGATTTACGGATCGGATGGTTAAATTAAATTTCTGTGACTTGACAACATGTATTGAGGTCTATTGAAGGTAATTATAAAAATAGAACTGTTTTACATTATTTAACAATTATTCGCCGAAGGCGAGGTGAATATCGGTGAATAATAACCGAGACGAAGTCGAGGTTATTATTCACTGATATTCACTGAGCCTGAGGCGAATAATTGTTTTAGTATAAATACAAATTTTCGTACTTTTAGGAACAATATTTTCTTTAAAATTGTTTAATTTCCTCGTCTGTCGCATTGACAACTTGGCTGGCGGCCATTTTGGATAAACGCTGTAGGTGATTATCGATGATTAATCCGAAGTAACTCGACCAATCAGCGCACGCGATTTTCTATAATCACCTGTGTATTTATACTAAAAGTTATTTACGCATGCTCACGAGGATACCGTACGAATAGCAAATATTTGCTATTCGTACAGTATCCTCGTGAGCATGCGTAAATAACTTATAATGAAAACAGTTCTAATAGCCGTTGGCGTACGGTTCCGTAGCAACTTCGAAAATTAAAATTGCAATTTTCCTATTTCACATAATTTTCCAATAATTAAGTTAAAGATCGTTTGAAAACCCCTTATGTTCTATATACTGACCAATATCAAATGTCATTGTTCTCTCACTGTAATATTTTTAATAATGCAACCAGTACAGTGTAATATTTGTATATTGCAGCCAGTACACTGCAATATTTTTAATATTGCAGCCAGCACGTTTACAAGCCTTTCGTTTCTTGTTTCAAGGTTTAAAATCAGTGTTTCTTTAACGTTTCATTGATGACATTTCAGATTTAACTGATTTTACCGAAGAGAAACGATTATAGGGATCAGAAACTGTAATAGATAATCACTTCGGCCAAACGGCATTATTGAATATATATATTGCAGCCAGCTTCGGGCTTCACCCTCAGCTAGCTGCAATATATTTAATAATGCCGTTGGCCTTCGTAATTATCTATTAAATAGTAGACAGTTCACTGTAGTTGAAAATTTTTTAATACACCTATAGCTGTAGAAAATCACCAGTTCATAAGAATGTCAAATCCTAATGCTACTGTAAAAGTGCAATTTTTCTATTTCGCATAAGTTTCCAACAATAAAAGCCATGTACTGGAATTGAACCAGCCTGATACATGTACGTCAGCCATTCATAGCGATAATTATAATTGTTGGAAAATGGCAAAATATTATATCTGGATTAAAGCACGATCATCATTAAAGCACGATGACAAGACTTCGCGAGTTAAAGATCGTTT
Organism: Corallium rubrum; assembly: GCA_964035015.1. Taxonomy (NCBI): domain Eukaryota; kingdom Metazoa; phylum Cnidaria; class Anthozoa; order Scleralcyonacea; family Coralliidae; genus Corallium; species Corallium rubrum. Next base: position 355,761 of record CAXIUP010000192.1, on the reverse strand, counting down.
GAAACCCCCTTATGTTCAATATACAGTAGTAGATAGTTCAATGTAGTTGAAAAAGATCCCCATTTTGTTTAACCTATACCTGTAGAAAGTTAAGAGTCTGTAAGAATGTCAAATCGTAATGCTGCTGTATAATATAGTGTTTACGACACTGGAGTCGGTAAAATTTTGTTGCCGAACTTTGAATGGCAATTGATGCTCGTCATTAATTATTAATTAATTCATGGTAAAATATACTCAGAAGTCGTAATGCTATCGATCTCCTGAAAATGAAATAACACATTAAGAAATATAACATGAAACTATTACGAAACTATGATAAAGCGACTATAATATTTCACCAAGTCATCTTTGACCTCAGATATGCAGTCTCACTAACTTTGAAATAAAGTCGATAAGATATTATATATATCTTTCCAAGATGTTGCCAGGACCACCTGCATAGTCTTACCAAATAAATTTAACTATTACACGATTGTACAGTATATGTATTTGATAAATTTTGCATGAAATTAGCTTTCGTATCATTACTTATTAGTAATATAGATTATTCTATGGAATATTCAAGAAAGATTGATTATTGATACGGATTCTATAGCATATTCTATACATTCCAATAGCATTCTATATGGTGTATACGTGTATGTCAACCTCGTCCCCAGGGCATTTTGCCTCCACGTTGGGAGGTCGGCGAAAATGGCCCTGGCATCGGCTGGTCACGTGACACCCAGAATTTTGGGGTGTTTTGGCAAGAAAAATTATGCGGTCTTTGTGTTTCGTTTTTGTATAATACGTATACATGAATAATAAATAAGAAATATTTAACGCTCTGCCGAATCACTCATGTGAACCTTTATCATAAATGCAACTGGCTAGCATTATTCATCATGATACTCCCCACGATTATCCAGGATACATTTAAATGTCGGGAAGAAACATATATCTAATGTTGTTCTTGACTTTAACCAAAGCTATCGTTACAATTCTTTGGATGAACTTCGCAGAGTGGATTTATTGCAATTCATATTTTGATGAATAAATTACACTGTATCTGAATTAATCAAGTTTTTTAACTGGCCAATCCAATTATAGAATCGACCAGCCGATGCCAGGGCCATTTTTGCCGACCTCCCAACGTGGAGGCAAAATGCCCTGGGGACGAGGTTGCGTGTATGTATCAACCATGCAAAGTCATGCATTGCACAAATGGCTTACACTATGCTTCCATCGAATACTGTAAGTCTGTAACATCACGATCTCGCTTCACTCCATTAAAGTATATGTATATTTTCAAAAAATAATAATGTATATAATTCATTAGAACGTTTTTGGAGACATGGCATGTTATTTAAAGATTATAGAGAATTATATAAAGGGTTCGTGTACCGAAATATTTAATTACAATAAATGAGATTTTTATTACATGACTACACATTGGACAATTAACCAAGCATTTAACCAAGGAAAAACACCATAGGTTACTGTATATATTGTATGTAGAATGAAAGCATTTCTTACATCCATACTGTAGCAGAGGCGTAGCCAGGATTTTTTGTCAAGGGGGGCCAAGAAAAACCTAGGGGGGGGGGGCAGGAAAAACCTAGGGGGGGGCAGCTTAACTGAGGCATATGAAGCCAAAATTTCTCAGGGGGGGCAAGCACTTTTGCCAGAGGGGGCTGGGTCCCCCAGCCCCCCTTCTGGCTACGCCTCTGTACTGTAGATACATGTATGGGCATTTAGCACCTTTAATATGTGCATACATGTACATGGCACATTTTCTTACATCTCCCTCAACATTTTGTGAAGCACAGTACATGTACTTATCATAGTTTTATGTACATACCATACCTACCACAAATTTTTTCTAATGACTGAATCATACGATCGATTTACAAGCTATTTCTTATTAGTTTATTTTTCTATCTATTTTAATATATTTTAATAAATAATTTCATGTCGGTCTAGCTTCTTAAGCCTTTCAGCCAGTGTGGATTATAACAGTTGGCAATTGGCTATTTACCTAGGCTCGATTCCAGCCATTGTGTGAGCCCATATTCCTTGGTAGGACATTTTGACCAGCCAAGAATTATAAGTTAAAAACAAAAATAAATCACATATTTTGCCCATCTGAAAAATGTATATTAGTACTGTATATATATATATATATGTATTAACAGCTATGAATTACAGTGATGCTATACTTGTATCAACAATAATACTATTAAAAAAATATACCCACTTGGTAATTTATTTTTGAAAGCAAAAAGCTTATGGGAAAAGATGATGTATATTCTCCCACACTGTTGTGGCATGCATAAATTAATTTAAGCCTGGGTACAAGTGTTGGGTTTTAACCACTGTTTCAGCTAGTAACCTAATTCAGTAACAGTCTTGAAAAATGGAAATCCTGATTTCTTATAATTTTGTAGTACATGTACACTACACTACACTACATGTACATATATACAGTGTTGTTTATCCTTCTATACATAATATTATGTAATTCAGTAAAAGGTTTGAATCTGGTAAATGTTCATAAATTTGGTAGTGCTCTGCAGAACAAGAATGAAGGTCATATCACTGCACTTATCATTTTCCTGTAAAATAGCAAAACAACACATTTGGAGTGGTTCCCTCAACTTCCCTGTTTTGGCAGTTTTAGGACCATCGAAAGTAAGAAAACTGCATATCTCACCTATTACATAAATATTAAGACAACAAACCACTAAGTACTGCATGTTAATACAGTTACAAGTATTTCCTTACCAATAAAAACATTAATTGATTCAAAAAAAGTTAGTTAATGGTTATGGTAATCTTGCTTACATTAATAACACAATTGACACTGATCTAAACTATCATTTAAATATTCAGTTTATTTATAACTTTCCAAATTGACCTGTCCAAATTAAACAACAGACAATTTCAATTTTACTCATCAAAAGGAGCCCACTCTACTGTAGATGTCAATTTGGGTCAATTACATTTTGAATAATGAACATGCACTTTGCAATTTGGCAATTTATTTCATTTAATTTAGAACTTCTTAAATTTTGTCAGAGCAGGGTTGACTTTAGCAGTTTATTCTAATTAAACCAGGTTTTATCAAATCAGACAATACTTTATGCCCTTAACAAATTATATCTACAGTAGCTAGCTATAAACCAGTAATTCACAAGTTCACCATATTAAGTCATTGTATTTAATAGATAGTATTGGTACACATCAAAATGCAATTATTACAGGAAAACCAGAAATAATATGCAGTATCAATTATAAATATTTTCTGTGATAATACAGGATGCAGTAATTATTACTTAAATGTTTTTCCCCCATCCAGTTCAGCTTTTGTAATAGCACTGTCAATGAGATCTTTCCTAGTAACAGCTGTCATTCCATTATCCCACAAATAATAACAGATATGCCCATTGCTATTAATAAATATACAGTATATATTATATATACTCAAACAAACAAACAAAGTGTTGTTCGCAAAATGTCAAAAAGTGCTCAATACCATAACGATAGAGTGAAATATACAATAAGTGGGCTTACCTCAAATCTTGATGGTCGCTACTGTCAGTTTCACGCTGGGCGATCTTCAGGTGACTAAAGATTTTCGATTCGGCCCTGAATCAAAAATAGAAAAACGAATCAAAAATAGAAAAAACAAATCAATAATCTTCAGTCACCCGAAGATTGCCCAGCATGAAACTGACAGTAGCAACCATCAAGATTTGAGGTAAGCCCACTTATTGTATATAGTTAAATCTACATACATTCTGAAATTGCTTCATGCAGATACTAACTGTATATATATGTATGTCAAATCGCTTCATGCGTATATATATATATATATATATATATATATATATATTATATTATAAGTAATATTGGGCATTTCACTCGATTACATAGCGTGTACTAAGGATTTTGGGTGAAGGAAAATTCGAGTGTAGAATATATACATTTTAAGACCAAACCGGGACCAGTTGCGAAAAATGCAACTACACAGGCCTTCCGGCAGGAATTGAACCCACGACCTTGCGATTCTAGTGCAATGCTCTGACCACTGAGCCACGGAGGCTGTTGCCGAGAGCTTTATCGCAAGTTCTGTATATATAATAAGGTGGTAATGCCAGGAGAGAATTGGGTATATTATAAGTAATATTGGGCATTTCACTCGATTACATAGCGTGTACTAAGGATTTTGGGTGAAGGAAAATTCGAGTGTAGAATATATACATTTTAAGACCAAACCGGGACCAGTTGCGAAAAATGCAACTACACAGGCCTTCCGGCAGGAATTGAACTCACAACCTTGTGATTCTAGTGCAATGCTCTGACCACTGAGCCATGGAGGCTGTTGGCGAGAGCTTGATTGCGAGTTCTGTATATATAATAAGGTGGTAATGCCAGGAGAGAATTGGGTATATTATAAGTAATATTGGGCATTTCACTCGATTACATAGCATGTACTAAGGATTTTGGGTGAAGGAAAATTCGAGTGTAGAATATACAGTGTATACATTTTAAGACCAAACTGGGACCAGTTGCGGAAAATGCAACTACACAGGCCTTCCGGCAGGAATTGAACCCACAACCTTGCGATTCTAGTGCAATGCTCTGACCACTGAGCCATGGAGGCCGTTGCCGAGAGCTTGATCGCGAGTTCTGTATATATAATAAGGTGTATATATAACTCAAATTTTCCTTCACCCAAAATCCTTAGTACACGCTATGTAATCGAGTGAAATGCCCAATATTACTTATAATATACCCAATTCTCTCCTGGCATTACCACATTATATATACAGAACTCGCGATCAAGCTCTCGGCAACGGCCTCCATGGCTCAGTGGTCAGAGCATTGCACTAGAATCGCAAGGTTGTGGGTTCAATTCCTGCTGGAAGGCCTGTGTAGTCGCATTTTTCGCAACTGGTCCCGGTTTGGTCTTAAAATGTATATATTCTACACTCGAATTTTCCTTCACCCAAAATCCTTAGTACACGCTATGTAATTGAGTGAAATGCCCAATATTACTTATAATATACCCAATTCTCTCCGGCATTACCACCTTATTATATATACAGAACTCGTGATCAAGCTCTCAGCAATGGCCTCCGTGGCTCAGAGCATTGCACTAGAATCGCAAGGTTGTGGGTTCAATTCCTGCTGGAAGGCCTGTGTAGTTGCATTTTTCGCAACTGGTCCCGGTTTGGTCTTAAAATGTATATATTCTCGAATTTTCCTTCACCCAAAATCCTTAGTACACACTATATATATATATAGCGGTCAGAGCATTGCACTAGATGCAATGGACATAATTATATAGTGGTCAGAGCATTGCACTAGAATCGCAAGGTCGTGGGTTCAATTCCTGCCGGAAGGCCTGTGTAGTTGCATTTTTCACAACTGGTCCCGGTTTGGTCTTATAGTGTATATATTCTACACTCAAATTTTCCTTCACCCAAAATCCTTAGAACACACTATATATATATATATATATATATATATATATATTAATGCATGAAGCGATTTAGCATACATATATATATATATACATATATATATATACAGTTAGTATATATATATATATATATATATATATACACATGAAGCGATTTGACATACATATATATACAGTTAGTATCTGCATGAAGCAATTTCAGAATGTATGCCAAATATGTAGTGGTATTATACTGTTGATGTTTTCAGAAGCTTTTATTTAAAAGTGAAACCAACAATTTCAAATTGTACACGTAATTTACTTTCACAGCTTCATCTATTCTTATCGTTTCAACCTACGTGTCGTGCGTATATTTCAGCTATATAATATAGTGTGCTGGGTTGATGCTAAAACAATCGAAATATAGTAAATTTTGATATATCAAACTTTATACATACTATACCGGTAGTGTGGTTTTTCGTAGGCCACAAGTTGCGAAAATATATCGAGCAAAATATAATTTGATACTTACCAGTATCGCCGTGCTCCAAATGGGTGGCCAAATTCGTATTTATTCAGAACTAAGCACAAGGTTTGTATTTCTTCTTCTGTCAGTTCAGCGTTCCTTCGAAAATCGAAATTCATTTATATTATATATATTCATTCATTATAATGCGGTATATATCATTAGCGTATCGCAGGCGCGGGCTACAGTAGCCGAAGGAAACCCGAGCGCAACGCTCGGGCCTCGGGTTTCCTTCGGCCGTTGCCCGCGCCTGCGCTACGCTAATGATATATACCGCATTTATTCAAAATGGCTGAATATAAATGAAGGAAACGCCGAACAAAGAAGAAGAAATACAGGTTAGTCTGGCGTGCTCCCTTGCTGTACAGTCTTTAAAATATGGCCACTAGAACGACGAAGAAGACATTGAGAAACGCGTCAGCGATACGCCTTGAGTGCTGTTCAGCGTCTATTTCGGTCAATAAATAAAAATTAAGGCCGTATCTTATTTTGAGGCCTATTTTTTAAGATATGTACTTATATAGTACCTATTTCACAATTAAGATATATCCCAGAATCTGGGAGATTTGGTCACGCGACGTGTTATATACTCGAAAACGCCAAAGAGATTTTGGAGAAACTTTTCACGGAGGTCTCGCAAATATAATGAATCTGTGTTCGTGAAATGTTTACACTTCAATTTTGTATAAAAACAGCGATTATTCGTCTGTGATCCTGAAACCAAAGCAAATGACGTGTTGTGTTTAGAGGCAGTAGATAATGCTGTAAGACACCTGGCGGTCCTGTTCACTGGCTACGAAAAATCGATTATATTCCATTTCCCCCTGCATTGTTATCACAAAAGAACAGGACTACAGGAGATCTTTTAGTTTCCTACAAGTTCTATCTCCCATGGTAGTTGTCATTTCTTCTTTGAATTTCCTCATAAACCGTCGATCAAAATGCAGGGTGAACACTGTATGGACTATATAGAGGCGCTGTTTTGAGCTTTTATTTCAAAATTGCATGAGTACAGCATGTTCCTGCATGTACTCGATCAAGCAACATTAACAAGTTAGCAGACCTGCCAACCTACCCCAAGCAAAAACAGTGAGATCCAATTTTTTCCTCCCAAAAAATAGTGAGAAAAATGCAAAAATAGTGAGAAAACAACGTTCATGTTCAAATCAATTCATTTTGATTTTTTCTCATGTTATGGTTTTAACAAATACAATAATATTAATAAAAGATAAGACTTTTTGTTGTTGTTTTTTGGGTTTTGTTTTATTTGATCGTCAAAATGGCGGATGTGGAAATGAATTTTTCGTGACTGCTAAATTACTACGTTACTTGTCAGTTGTCCTACATCTACAAGTACAGACTATACAATCTATGTGCATATTTATTTTGTCGCTAAATTTCGGTAAATTAAACCAATGAAGAATCTAGTTTTAGGATTTTCATTTAGCGTGAGAATCGAGTATGGAATCGTGAGACCGTGAGATTGTAGTCAAAATCGTGAGTCTCACGGCAAAACCGTGAGACTTGGCAGGTCTGAGTTAGTGGAGCTCGATTTTCGTCTAAAGAGTGGGGGTTATAAGGAAAGAAATTTAACAGGATAATAAAAAGATCTGCAGTTCGTTTATTTTATTAGTGAGACGTTATAAACATTGACTAAATATGTTTATGTATACAGTATATGCAAGATTTAAGATTGCACCACCATTCTTCTCAAAATGTTTTTCACAAGAAATTGTATGGAGTTATAAGATATCCAAAAGACATTTCAACATATCTAGATCAAAGCAAGAGTGACAAGCCAATGTTCAAAACAAACTCATAAAATTTTAATTAAAAGCTTCAGAAAAGAAATGTTTATCTAACTTTTAAGACTGACAAGTGTTGTTTTCTTAAGCTGTCTGTCTTCTAAAAGAATTGGAAAGCGTAATTTACTAGAATTTCTACACACACAGGATGTAGATTTCTACAAGCATGCACGCATGGCCACACATACAAATAAATACAAATAAATTGGTAATTGGTAAAATAAATTGGACTCTTTTCTATTGCATTCTGACTGTTTTATTAGAGGCTGCAGCCATCAGTGCATTTCCTAGAGCTTAAGCTCGCCACACATGAGAAAGGGAGAAATTTCCATGCATCTTTTGCTATGATGAAATGATTCTTAGAACGTGATCCATTTCCACTGAACCACATAGGCTGAACTTATCGATTTTAGGATTTACCTTGGGGTTTAAATTTAATGCTGTTGAACCGGAAGAGACATTGCCAACTTTTCACAGATATTGTATTTGCTTGTGCCCATTTACATCAACTGCATTGTTTACTTTACCCCACCTCCGCACCTCTCCACCCTAGTGATAAAAAATTGTTACAGTGTATCTCCCAAATTCTGGGAAACATGTGACCAGCCAACCAGGCCTTTTCTCCAGTGTGTGCTGAGTGAATACCTTGGGTATGAGGTTGTTAAGATATCTATTAATTTTGGTAAGAGATTGTGTTGTCCATTTTAATAATTTGCACTTTTTTGGACTGAGCCTTCAGGAGCTAGTGTCAGCGATCACTCCACTTTCATGGTTTGGTACACAGAAGTGGTTTAGTATAGAATGAGGATTTGCAATTCTACAATAAAATTCTCATCAACATTAACACGGTCTTGTTTAATTTCAGCCTCTCTATCACGTGACAGTGCTTTGTGATACCCCTCCCTAATTGTGACATGTGACTATTGTTCAAACACCCCCAACCCCCCAGCCTTTGTGTATGGCCTCAAATATTGATTTGTAAAACTCAATAATGGAGAATTCGGTGATAGGTTCATGGCCACTATACGCCAATTAGCATAGGGGGTGTGTGTTGAGATAGCGTTTCGTAGTAATGCTAATTGACGTATAGTGGTCATGAAGTTTGCGTTTTCTGCCTGCAAATTTACATCAAAACGTTTTGTGCCACCTTAAGACCACGCGAGGCTAATGCGGGATTATCCCATGATGCCACGGGAACCCGGTGACGCGTTCAATTCATTCATTTTCGATCGGAGATATTCTAGCCTCCTTCGCAGACGCCTTGTGGGCTTTCGTTTCTCGCCCTACGGAGCAGGAAATTCCTTTCTCTTTGTGTACAGGAACCAATCAAATCAAACCATTCTCGTGCTAAAATATATTAATAAATCCAGCCCGGGCGAGCGGTTGTTATGTGAAATTTGTTTAGTCGAAAGTTAATATCTTGAAAAGTTTAGCTTAGAACTTCACGAATTTACGAAGAATAATGTTTTGATTATGCTCTTTCTGCCCATGCAAATAAATATGCGTGAAAGCCAGTGTAAAGCGCAAGAGCGTAAAGAGAAAGATTGTAAAGATAATCTCAAACTGAAACGTACGGTACAGCTTGGACTAGTTTACTTGAAAGCTAATATTTCGCGTAGTACAGCTCAGAACTTTACGAAATTTACGAAGAATATTGTTTTGACTATGTTCTTTCTGTTCATGCAAAATAAATATGCGTGAAAATCAAGTCCAGGGATATTTTGCGTAGTTTAGCTTAGAACTTTACGAAATTTACCAAGAATGGTATTATAAATGTGTTCTTCATGCCCGTGTAAATAGATCTGCACGAACGTTTTTGAAAAGGCTACAAGTGTCGGTGAAATGAATCTAGCGAATAATAAATTTTTACGGGGCAAGCTAGAAGGTCGAAGGTCAGCTTCCCAAAATTTGGGAAGTCCCAATCTCGTTCCCAGACCCTTCTCAACGCGGGCCGTGCGCGGGAAACGAAAGCCAAGAGGCTTAAGAGGCTGGAGATATTCAGGCTTTGTAAATATTTATTTATTTTATTATTTGTAAGTGGTTCTTCGCTAGACGTATACAGACGATGGATGCGATCACATTATTGAAGGTAAGTCATAGATTCTTTAATCAGCAAGTTTGTTTACCGATTTGTATGTATTACATTTGAAATAGTCAGCAACGTATGACCATGGATAGTGGTATGACCTTCATATTTTTATTTATTTATTTCATTCATTTTATGTTCTTACTACAAACGATTTGCGGTATGATTCTTACAAAATGTGTTTAGATTCGTAGTTTATAAGTATTACAATTAAACGTTTATGGCTTGTTTTGGGAATTGACAAATTGTTTCGGTTGATCAACAACGGCGGTAATTTTGAATACCTATTAAGTTACTGTATCCCTGCATATTTATATATAGGAAATCTTATACCCGAGGAAATACATACCCCCTGCATATTCATTTACTGAAAGTCGAGCATTTGATTCCCTTTTTGATGTATACAATTGTTATGTTCCAATATTTTAATTTAACAATAGGCCTTTATAAGTTACTGTGCTAACAACACAGCTTGAAAACTAGATGTTTTCTAAACAGCAATGGCTCAGTGATGTTCTCGGTGTTGGAGTATAGACTATGTACAAAGTATATTAAACATGTTTCCTTTTAGTTTGCTGATGTTCCGAGTTAATTTAAACAAATGTTCAGCAGTTAGTGCATAGTATTGTTGAGAGTTAAAAGTAAGGGTTTTCTTCTGATATAATTATTTGTAGTATAGGATAAATACCGAGAATGGAGGCTTTAAGCCAGATTTATCTGGCTTAAAGCCAACGTTCGAGGTATTTATCTGACCTAAAACACGATTGAAGAAGGTTTTCAAAAAAATAGCCTTTACCGAGTGTCAAAGGACATTGTTATGTCGAATGTTAACGATATTTTATGAAATAATAAGACTCCAAAGCAGTTTATTAAACAAACTTGAGAAGTAATAATTGTCAGTTGTTTGCTGTACAAGCTGTGTTAGTTAATAATACTCAGAAAAACTCTGAGCTCTAAGTATTTTGAGCTCTTAGTATTTTATTGTGTTTTTTTGTACTCTGAGCTCTAAGTTTTTCTGAGTATTACTAACACAGCTTGTACAGCAAACAACTGACAATTATTACTAACATCAAGCTGCAATTTCTGAAACTAACTAAACTTGAGAAGTACATAAAGGTTCATTGAACACATACACAGACTTCTACAAGCTTGTTTGAATAATTAGTCAGGTGAATAATTAGTACCAGATATCATTACAGCATTGGGCATGCATATTGATGTAGTATCAATCCCACATTTTATGCTCAGCGTTTAGTGTAATAAAGTGCTGACTCAAACCAACAGATTTTGATGATTTTCATTGGTTTGCCTTCCTCTCGTAAACAGCAAACCCTTGCTCTCCTTCTCGTATGTGGGCACTACCGGCGTTGCCATACGAGATAGTTGTAGCATGCACCCTATGAATTGAGCAATTATATATTCATAGGGATTATATATATAATCCCTGGGCTTTACATTATAATCCCTATGAATTTATAATGAGGGATTTATGGGATATAAATCCCTCAAAAAACCCAAAGAAAACCGACTTGATTGTGTTTTAATTGTTGTTTAACACTTGCCTGATACAGGCTAGTTTACAATGTATGCAAAGTTACAACAATCTATATTATGTTCTTCCAGTAGCTAATCGAGTCGCATGGTTTGCATGTAGCTTCAGCTAGTGGCAAGCTAAACTTACTATAAATATTTCAGTTTGAAATGTATTGGTGCAAACCTGATTTTCCATTTGATCAGAGTTTTACAGTCAAGAAAGGGATATGTGTATGTGTTTATAAAGACCAAAAACATATACTGTATACTGGAAATGATGGTACAGTAGTAATGGAACCCTAATTCATGACAGAGCAAAATAAATAAAGACAACATCGTTCTTTAAATTTATCCATATAAACAAATTCACTCTCATACTTGCGACTGGGTTGAAGGAAACATATCTGTGGTTACCTTTTTGTTAACTTTAATCAATTAAAGACCACTATTTATTGCATATTACTATTAGTTTCTCACCCCTTACCTGCATGCCTGAAATGGCACTTGCATTTTTTGACCAACTGTACTTCCAGCCCAACTCAAAGTTTTTATTATTAAATGAATTATTAACACAAATATGAGGAAACATGGGCTTGGATCATAAAGGAGCCGGGGTATCATTTCATGTGGTCATGTTTTTTGTGTGCATGTCATATACATACAGTGTATGGCTATATTTTTTATGACAGTACTTTTTGATGTAGTCTGCCTCTAATAATGGATTAATTGATTAGTGGTAATGGCTACCTTCCCACATGAACTTTTGGTAAAATCATGGATGAGAAACTAGTGTAATAAATTTAGCAACAAATAATGGCTAACATAAAATTCATTAATTATTTAATTCTTGGGGGTATTCAAATATGCTGAAAGAATTAAGAAACATGTATATATATATATGAATTAAGAGACATGAGAGTATTAATCCATATCCATAGGTTTTCAAGATGTTTGTTTTCAAATTGTCATTTGTGTACAGTATTAATATATTATATTTCTTTAAATTGTTCACTGGTGATCCTGCTTTTATCCTATCACTGTCAGCACATTTCTCAATAAAGAGGTTAATCATTATTATGAAACCACATTTTAATTATTGCTGCTATTGTCATCACATTTTTGCCAAAATCTCTTGCGTGGAAAGATTATTAGTCGATCTTTATTCAAGAATTTTCACACCATAGAGCTTTTTCTTTAATTTTTACTGAATATGGATTATTACTGGGTCAGGTAAAATTGAGCCCATGGCAGGTTGATAGTTCCAAATTGTTGTTGTATGATTGCCTGGAGCAAACAAAGTTTTACTCGGGCAAATAGATTTGGGCTTTTGGTAACTTTTAAGGCAAATTAATTTCTGTTCATGTGGATTTTTTGGTTTAAAAGATTTTAATTGCTCATGAATTAACCGATGCTAAATATTAAGAAAAAAGAAATGACTCAGTCAGGCATAAACAAAAAATATACAGGTGTCTATTTGCATATATTGCACAATAAAGTACATTTTAAACAGTTCTATTTAATTAGTGATAGATTTTGGTCAACTACAGTAACCTGAAGACTTCTATTACAGCCTCACATTACCTACAGTATCATTTGTTTTTCCCAGTTTGCACTTTGCAGGCTGCAATAGCCATTTGGACAATGACATGAGATGGGAATGGGTGACTGCAACTACCAGAATGCTTTGTCAACTTATTCTTTGTCCGTATGCTTTGTCAAAGTTTTGGCTAAAGGGATCACTCAAGAGACTGCTGTCCAGTCCTTTTGTGGCTTTTTTAAAGCATGTCGTCAAATATGTTTCTCCAAAAAGTTATAGGTGGCAAACCATATTTCTGATTAGTCTGACAGTGTTAGGGTTTATGTTGTGATTTAGGGTATTGAGAAGATTGCTAAAATCTTAAGACTCACTGAAACTTGACAACAAATTTGGAAACAACAAATCTGTCAATCTGATGGATTTTACTAAATGACACAAATTGAGTGGGACGTTTAACAGCTAGTTGCACCTCTTTTTATCGTGCTATTATGTATAACATGATATATAACATGTATTATTATTGTATTCTGTACTTATCTCCAAGCTTGATGAATGATGGATTAAATTGCACGAAAACTGTATATTTCATGTGCAGGGTGGGATTGAAAAAATTACCTTGAGTGCCGGGCGCTTAGAATTTGTGCCGGGTGCTCCCGCCTGGTGCCGCCCGGTGTGGCTGCTGTACATCCCCGAATAAGGACTCTTAGAATTGCGCAGAAACTTTTTTGGGGTTAGTGGCACTTTAAGGCTCAGTAGACCAATGTGTTGAATTTAGCCAGGTCAGTTGTCAGACCATTTTTTACAATAAAGAATTCTTGACCATTGCTTTTTCAGAAGTCTTCCAAGCTGTGTAATGCAAACTGCCTAATGTTAATTATTTTCTTTATTGTTAGTTGGAAACAAATGATTGCAGTAGGACCAATGTACAAATAATTCAGGAGACAGTGTACTACGAGTGTACAACTACAAGAGTGTACAACTACAAGATTACTGCATCAACATTGTGTGCAACATCTGACTTCAAGACTATGAGTGTACAACGTTACTGTTTGCAAGGTTACAAGATGTACACCCAAGCATCCAAGCAAGATTAAAGTATTTTGCTCAGGTTAGATGTGGCAACAGTGCATGCGTAGGAACCCAGGGTGTAAGCTAGGGTAAAAAAATGTTAAACACAGGTTTGCACTGTCACCTTCAGTTGTTCGATCTGTGAAAAATTATATGGATGAACAAGACTGACTTTGAATGACTTTGTTTAATAAGCCATTTCATAGATAAAGATTTTCACCCCAGTTGGGAGAATTCAACAGATCTGTATGCTTTGTGTATCCCAATTTAAGTAAACACATTTTTTTCTTCTGGTTTATGCCCTAGCTGGCACCATTGAATGGTGTGTACTGCGTTCATTATAGGGAAGGGAATAGGGAAACTAAACCAACAATATCTCAACTCTATAATGGGCCACTGTTGCTGAATTGTTGCTACTTAGTTTTCCTAGTGTGTCCATGCAAATTGAATGGATACCTTAGGCTTATAAATCAATTAAATTTGACAAGTATAAACCGACCAAACATCTTTCCAGTGTCAGTTCAGGGCCTGAAATAAGGATTTTGAATTTGATCAGTCTTTTGACCAACAAAGCTGATGTGAACAAGGTGTGTGTGTGGGCCAGCTGAAGCTTCTGAAGAACATCACTGGTCTTAACATCTCAGCAGTATATACTGTGTGATTGTAATTTTCATATAAGTGCAATATACCTCAATGAAATCTGTTTCATCACTCTTAAAAGCTTTCAACAGGGTTTCCTTTGTTTGCTTTTGGACAGCGCAATATTTTTTGTGGTCATGCAAAATTTGTTTGCCAATGGACATGTCCCATTATTTCAGGCCCTGTCTGTTTATAGTTGGATTTGATTCTTCTTGGACATTCTGTTCTATGATTGTCTTAAGTTAGGTCAAGAAGATGCTACCAATGATGTTGGTATGTATGCACTGCGGTTCAGGTAAAATTCATGACTTACTGTATGATATTTCTTTAGTTGCGGAACTATACAGTTTAGGACTACCCCATATGTGGTTATTATTAGATATAATAATTGTAAAATTAGATTATTTCCAGATCAGTGTCTTTAAAGACAATAGTATATACTTACTAGTAACTCTCACAATAGGTTTGAGGAAATCTAAAATTGTGTACAAAACAGTTTGGACAGGGAAACCCTGTCAAAGCTAGTTATCGTAAGTTATTTGATGCTGATATTATTCTTACAATTTGTAAGAGATCGAAAAATTAGTAACTTTGAATATTTCGGACTTACGTTTTCCATATTCGATGATAGGCTTTTGGAAGTAGTTTTACGGCTTTCAAAAATAGGATTTCCGGGTTTCGCGGTTACTCTGATAAATTTTTGGCATTGAAGAAGACTATTTTATGTTTTAATTCAAAACAATTTTCATGTAATATATTATATTTAACATACAGTTATTGAAATATATGTTTTGTATTGAGCATCTCGTGTAAAGGGCAAACTTAAATTGACATATTATCGAGATACACATCTTGTGTCGAGATATCGTTTTTGCATTAGAATATTATTGGTTCTGATTGAGGACAATGACGACAATCTTAAATTAACATATTGTCAAATAAGGTAGGCATATTTTATCAAGATCTTTGGCGTTAGAATATCTTTGGTTAATTCTAATTGAGGACAATCTTGTAAATGAATTAACATAACATTTTAATTCAAGAAGTTATCAAGGTGCGTATTTCTTCAGGCGCGTCTCGTTTGTTCTGAGCAATCTGAGGGCACGAAATGACGCGCATTATTAATAAGCACATCTTAGAATGTGGTGAAACGCCTTAGAAAGTAGCGAAACCTCTTACAATATTGTAGCGGAGCGTCTTAAAACAGAGCGAAGCGTCTTACGACGTAGTGAAACATCTAACGATGTAACGGAACGTCTTACAACGTAGCGAAACGTCTTTCGACGTAACGGAACATCTTACAACGTAGCGGAACATCTTGCAACGCAGCGGAACATCTTACAACTTAGCGGAACGTATTACAATATAGCGAGAGGTCATAGAATGTAGCGGATGTCCTGCGCGTGTGTATAAAATCATATGACCATGCCTGGTTGTGTTGAGATAACAGTTTGGCATAAGAATATCACTGGTTCTAATTAGGGCAATAAATTATCATATTTATCACGATACACATGTACAGTATCAAGATTACATTTGTCATTAGAACATTGTTTCTAAAATTAGTGCAATAGATTGTCATATTATCAAGGTGCACATGTTGTATCAAGATGTTTGGCATCAGAATATTATTGGTTCTAATTAGGGCAATAAAATATATTAAGATACACATGTTGTCGCGAAAGCTTGCGTACGCCTCGTCACGCGCCTGAAGTTATCAAGGTGCTTGTTTGTTGTTGTTGAAACTTTATTTCAATACGGAGTCCATTCACAAAAAGTGCTCTTCCATGGAGCCATATATAAAAAATATTTACAAAGTTAATCATGCCCTACAGATCCATTAAATTACAAACATTAGAAATTACAAAATACAATAGACATAGATAGCTATATATAAACTAAAAGGAGAAATAAGATAAATACAAAAATTACTATATTATTAAAGACGTAAATGTTGTTAAAGAAGGAGCATTTGGTTCTCGTACAGTTAGGCTGTTCCACTGAACAGCCCCCGGTATGAAAAGCTTTTCCTGAGAGCCTCAGTTTTCGGTTTTGGAGGATAAATCTTATGATTAGAACCTCGCAAATTATATTGATGCACAAGGTTAGTTTGTGTAAATTTCTTAGTGAGATAGTGAGGAAGCATATCGTTATTTAATGTTTTATACATAACAATTTTGAGATGTCTGGAGCGTCGTTCAGAAAGTGTAGGCCAATTTAGATGAGCCAACAAGTCGATTGACCTAGTTGAGTAATAATAATTCTCGCCGCTTTGGCCTGTAGCTTATCAAGCTTGTTGGCTAAACCCTTACCGAGATTTCCCCAAACACTGTCACAGTAATCAAAATAAGTAACAGGGTCGAATGAGGGAGATAAGGTTTTAACCTTCGTAATGCGCCCAGAACTTTAGCAACATTCCCCACTACATTAGAAATCTGTTTATTCCAAGATAGTGTTTCATGAAGTTCAATCCCAAAGCACTTCTATGATTTAACACGTTTAATCCGAAGACCATTGACAACAAGCTCAGGTTGCTCGGGTATAGGAGCTAGTCTTTGACGGCTGCCAAGAAACTCTTAGTTTTAACAGCATTCAAAGTGAGCATGTTTGCCTCAAGCCAACGGTTTAACTCAAGCAAATCCTGATTCATGACTGGATAGAATTGTTCATGATCCTGATTTGCATACGTCAGATTGGTATCCATCAGCATATAACCGACCAACTGAAGAAAGATTACAGTTAGGCAGGTCGTTGATATACAATAACAAAAGGTCCGCTATGCGTACATGTATCTGCGCCAAACCCACCACTGTGAGAATCTTGTCAAGATCTTGTGTGATCTTGGAAAATCTTGTAAGATCTTAAGAAAAATCTTATAAGATTTTTACACGTAGATCTTATAAGATTTTAGCGAGATCTTATAAGATAATTAAAGAGAAAGTACACGTTCTCTAACCAAAATAATTTTTTATCATGACTCACATAAACTGTGGTAGATCACACTCACAAGTTTATTATAAGTCACGTTAAAAATACTTACCAGTTTATCAGCAATATCCCCTGTCTCCGAAATGTTTTAGTGCAAAACTTAGTCGGAAATATAGAATTTAACGGCTAACTGCAGGAAGATACACCGCGGGTCTAAATAGCCCTGAATCGTCTGTAGGTTTGTGCCATTTTGGAAACTTATACCGTTAGAGCGTTAAACTCTGTTCAACAAATGTGCATTAAAAAAAATCGTAGAATAGCAACGGAGAAAAATCTATTTGAACTGAGATGAGCGCCAAATATCAAATGGCAATTATCGGGTCAAACCGTGATGATTCCCTGAATCGTCTGTAGGTTTGTGCCATTCACGAAACTTATACAGTTAGATAGAGCGTTAAATATTCTACAACATATGTGAATTAGAAAAAATCGTATAGAATATAAACCTGAAAAGCATAGTGTTTTAGTCAAAAACTTTGTCGGAAGTATAGAATTTAATCGCTAACAGCCGTATTGGGATATATCTTCATTGCAGTTGAGCCACCGGATACCGGCGTGTTTAAAGTATACCCCTGAATCGTCTGTAGGTTTGTGCCATTCGCGAAACTTGTACAGTTAGATAGAGCGTTAAATATTCTACAACATATGTGAATTAGAGAACACTGTATAGAATAACAACGGAGAAAAGGCTATTCGAACTGACAGCGCAAATATCAAATTGCATTATTTACGCTATTTATTGGCCTACGGTCAAACGCGGTCATATTTAAAGTAAATCAATCGTCTGTAGGTTTGTGCCATTTGGGAAACTTGCACGGTTAGATAGAGCGTTAAATTCTGTACAACATACGTGAATTAGAGAACATTGTATAGAATAACAACGGAGAAAAGGCTATTTGAACTGACATGAGCGCAAGTATCAAATTGCATTATTATGCTATTTACTTGGCGTACGGTCGAACGCGGTCATATTTAAAGAAAATCAATCGTCTGTAGGCTTGTGCCATTTGGGAAACTTGTACGGTTAGATAGAGCCTTAAATTCTGTACAACATATGTGAATAGAACAAATCGTATAGAATAGCAACGGAGAAAAATCTATTTGAACTGAGATGAGCGAAAATATCAAATTGCATTATTATGCTATCACTTGGCGTACGGTCAAACGCAATAATTTTAAAATGTCCCTGAATCATACTACTCCAATCATACAGCATTGCAATTGACTTTCTTCGAAAATAATGTTGTTCTTCGTCTCGCTCCGTAGTTCATACAACATGGCGAGAAAATATAAACAGTCACACTACTGCACACATTACAGGTCAGCGGTTACACCAAAAAGTTAACCCACACACAAACAAACACACAACACGATAGCAATATATCTGCGCGTTGCGCAGATACAAAAACACTAATGCCCCAATATGGATTCCTGGGGGAACTCCACATGTTATTTCACGAGACTCTGAGGGAATATTATTAACAATAGTAATTTGACTTCGCTCAGTTAGGTAATTCCTAAATAGATTAACTGTATGGGATTGAAATCCATAACATGCCAGTTTCTTTAAAAGAATATCATGGTTAATGGTATAAAACGCCTTTTTTAAATCAACAAATAAAACAGCATTGATCATTCCATTATCCATGTTTGTATACCAACTATCAGTAGCATGGAATGTAAGGGTCTAAACCCAGATTGAGTGTCGAAAATTAAGTTATTATCATTGAGAAACTTATAAGTTTGATTGAAAATAGTTTTTTCAAAAACCTTTGAAATCACAGATAAAATAGAAATAGGTCTATAATTACCCGGGTCAGATTTAGAGCATTCTTTATATATAGGAATAACTCTAGCCTTTTCCAGTCAGTAGGAATACGACCCTTTCTGATAGCTAGATTAATTATATGCGTCAGCGATCCCAGAGTGACTGGCATACTCGCCCTTAACAGAAAAGCCGGAATTTCATCAAGGCCGCTAGCTTTACCAACGGGAATTGTATTTATGATACGTAAAATCTCACTTGTACTAACTAACCTCCATTACTTGAAAAGTAGACTCAGGGCGTTGAATGTGTTCATAACTTATATCACCTGAATTCGGTATTTTAGCAGCAAGTCCGTAAAGTAGTTGTTAAAAGCGTTGCTAATCTCCACAGGATCGCTGATCTCAATATCACCTATCACCAGTTTTGATATGTTATTTGCTTGTGTTTTAGTAGAAAGCAATGAGTTGATCCCCTTCCAAGTACCTTTGATATTAGTAAAAATTGTCAGCGAAGTAAGAGTGAAAATAGCATTTTTTGCTTAATTTTATTTCATGGTTGATTTGGTTCTTAAGCCTCTTAAAATTGTCCCTCTTTTTAATCGATCTCTTTCCCACATTTTCCTCTTAATATCAGGAGTAAGCCACGGGGCACTTTTGTTCCTTACACGTTTGCTTTTCCAAGGTGCATGGTAGTTAGCGATGCACTGAAATTGTAATTTCCAAATTTCCCATGACTCGATAGGGTCACAACATTCCAAAATTTCATGCCACCGAGCAAGTTCAATATCATTATGAAAATCATCAAAATTAAAATTCTTATACTGCCTGCTCCCGACAACTTTCTCGTGGCATTTTTGACGGTTATATTTACGTGCAACATAAATTAGACTGATCACTTATTTATGCCTGTGTGAGAAACACCGTACGAAATGAAATTACTTGGTTCATTTGTTAGAAAGAGGTCGATCAATGTAGAGGTAGAAGTTGTAATTCGTGTGGGATCTTGAATGAGTTGAGTATAATGGTAAAGTTGACATAAATCAACAAGATACCTGTAGTGATTATCAATTGGATTAGCAATCCAATTGCAATTGGGATCACCTACAATATTAGACTCAAAACCGGTTGCATCAATTTTATCTAGAATTTCCTGAAAAGTTTGAAACAACTCCACTGGTGCATTAGGGGGTCTATACCAAGTAGAGATCAAAATAGGCTTAGTTTTAGGCTTATTGACTTCGATGCGCAAAAACTCAAGGGATTCGTCATGGAAATCATTCCTTGTTTTAAAATTAATTGTGTTACGAATATACATTGCTACCCCTCCCCCATTCCTCGATCTATCTCGTCTAACAATGGCGTAATTAGGAATAGATATTTCACTGTCCCTTATGCTTTCATCAAGGCGGGTTTCATTGAGTACTAAAATATCTAAGGTAGATTTATACATATTTAAGCGAATTTCATCAAGGTGTTTGGGCAGACTACCAATATTCAATAAAGCTATTTTGAACCCCTTAAGCTTTGGTAAACCGAAGTCATATTGATGGCCTGTGTTAACATTAGATCTGGTAAGTACTGGTATTAATAATATCAACGTTATCTTCAAGGTCATAATTAGATTGTTCATATGATAGAGTATTCTGAAAATTTACGTCGTGTTCATGAGGCTCCCAGGCTAACACTCAATTATTAATAATATAATCAGAGAAAGTTTTGGCAAGAACAGATGATCCTTTCTTATTCAAGTGCAAACCTCTTAAATTAAGACATGTTTGATCTATATTTTGGGCTGTTAAAAAGTCCCATTTATGATGTAAACATAATGCTTTAATAAGTTTGTTCGATTCATTGATCTTACCTATGAGCTGCTTTTTATCCGCTCGAGGTAATATCGCAGATATAGCAAGTTCTGTATTAGGAGAATCTTGCTTGATTTGCAATGCCAAGTTGGTTATACCTTCAGCAACACTTCGGGGGCTCGCGTCTTTGACATCATTTGTTCCTACATGCAGAATTATTCTGTCAGGTTCCTTTCCAGTAATCGGTTTTATGAAATCTTCCATATCTGATATGGTCGAACCAGAAATGTTTTTGACAAGAACATGATTATTGCTATCCGACAAACGCCATCCTTGAATATTTTTTACAAGAGAATCACCCGCTATCACAGTGACTTTCTTCTTGGCATTATGATCCTTCCCACATTCACGATACTTTGGAAGGGGATTACTAATATTTAGTGCAGCTTCGGCGTTATTTTCATCAACAACTACAACGCTGTGATGCAGCTGATCATGAGTCATGGGCACATTGTTGATTCTTACATCAGATCGTTTAGGCTGTCTTTCGACGTTAATCCATTTTCCAACAAGTTGAATCAACATCTTTGTGCATGGCTTTACTTTGAGTGACCTCCCGCAGCAACCTGATAGCGGTTATGAGGCTGTCTTTCTCGTCTTGGGCGATTTTGGCTTGATTTTTCAAATCAGCCAAAATGTAAGCCAAATTATTTACTCGGTCGGACAAGCTTTCATTTTCTTTCTTCAATTCCTCACTTCCTACTATCAGACGATCGTTTTCCTTCCTCAATACGTCGTTCGCCATCTTTAAGGCTTCTACTTGGCTGGCTTCGTTCGCCATCTTAGAAGCTTCTACTTGGCTGGAACTTTCGCTACCTTTCTCTACAATTTCAATTCTTTTATAGAGGTCTTGAACAAGGCTATTAACAGACGTTTGATTTGTTTTGAGTTCATTCGATAAAGATTCTACTTGAGTCTTTAGGAGAATTACTTCCCCCTCGAGATGGCTCACCTTCGGTTGAAGAGCAACGTTATTACATGAATTATTGCCTTCTTCAACCACGGACCTTTCATTATAAAGCTTGACCAAGCTCTCCAATTTTGATTTTATCAAGCTTCGGACCAGCTAACTTAATCGATTTAGATGGTGTATACCAGCGAATGGATAGGTCGTCGTTTTGGAATAATTTCGAACCTCCACCCGGTGTCGACCATTTTCCTTTGAGTTTGAGCGAGTTCTCGACAAAATTTTGTAAGCTTTTAAATTCACCGTTCCATTTAGTTGTTTCCTCATCATCCAATACTAGATATTTAAGCTGATCAATATCATGGAGATCATCTCCCATGGTAACATTGCCGACTTCACTCGAGTTTACAGAGCTCGTTTCATCACGTCTTACCGCCATCATCATGAGTATGTGCAGGGGTGGATTAGCATTTAGAATGTATTTCTAAATTTTTTTGACGCCCGTATTTCTTCCCGGGCGTCTCGGTTATTCTGAGCAATCTGAAGGGAGAAAATGACGCGCATTATAATCACGACTTAGAACGTAATGAAACGGCTTAAAAGTAGCCAAACCCCTTACAATACTGTAGCGAATCGTCTCACGACGTAGTGAAACATCTTAAGATGTAACGAACGTCTTACGTCGTAGCGAAACGTCTTTCGACGTAACGGAACATCTTGCAACGTAGCGGAACGTATACAATATAGCCAGCGGTCATACAACGTATATAGCGGATGTCCTGCGCGTGTGTATAAAATCATATGACCATGCCTGGTTGTGTTGAGATAACAGTTTGGCATAAGAATTTTGGCATAAGAATATCACTGGTTCTAATTAGGGCAATAAATTATCATATTATCATGGTGTACGTGTTGTCGCGACAGCGCGCGTACGCCTCGTCACGCACCTGAAGCTATGAAGGTGCGTATTTCTTCACGCGCGCCTCGTTTGGTCTGAGCATTTTGTTTGAAATTTTGGACATTATTTTTGCTTTTGCCTTTTTTCTTATCAACTTAAGTGGCTCCCAGCCCAAGGCATGTAAGGCAAAAGAATGATCTATATCGTTGCTCATATTTGTGATAATTCGAGCCGCTCTATATATTTTGGCGTTTTTGAAGCCGCTTTGATTGTGTTTCACCAAATACGTCCCAAACTTCACAACAATAATCGAAGTATGGATGAACAATAGCATTGTATATTGAGAAGAGTGTATCTTTCTTAGCAAAAGGTTTGACACGACAGAGAGCAGAGATTCCTGCTGTTATTTCATTGCAAATATTTTTAGTATTACTTTTCCAAGATAAATGCTGGTCAACTGTTACTCCAAGAGTCTTGCATTCATAAACTTGCTTAATTTGTTTGTTTTCGATTGAAATACTTGGGTGAGAATTTTTTTTAACATTGGTTTTGAACCAATCAACATGAATTCAGTCTTAGCTACATTCAAGCTAAATTTATTGGCCATTAACCAATTTCTAAGGTTTTCTAGATCAGAATTTACTGTAAACTCAATCTCAGTTATTGAGTCTCCAGAAGCTGTGAGATTCGTATCATCAGCAAATAGCCGAGGTTTTGTATGATTAAGACACTCGGATAGGTCATTCATGTATAATAAAAACAATAATGGTCCTAAAATAGAACCTTGTGGTACACCACATCTAATCAAACGTTCTGATGAAACAAATTAATTTATTTTGCACTTCTGGCTACGATTTGTGAGATATGATTTTAGCAAGGAAAGAGCCTGTCCTTTTATTCCATGTAACTCTAATTTTCCCAATAGTATATGGTGATCAACGGTATCGAATGCTCTTTTTTAAATCAATAAAAACTACGAAGTTAATTTTTTTTCTGTCCAAATTAACATACCACTCATTTGTGCAGTCTAGTAATGCTGTGGCTGTAGAGTGAGATTTCCGGAAACCAAATTGGGAATTACTTAGCAGTCCAAAGTAGAAGACGAGCATGCTGCGCATGGCGTCACTTCCTTCTGCTGACTCTGCGGTACGTGTCTCTTGAAATTAAACACGTTCGACCTTACAGACATCATTTCCGTTTCTCGGTTGTCGATGCTTACTTCACGGGAACCTAACTCCGCATAATCTCTCTCTGAACTCGTTGACAAATCATCGCTGTCATTCCCATGTTTTTATTAAAAGAAAAAAAGGCACACGCGTTTGCTAGTATTGCCCCGGTATCTCATAACACATCTTCCGTTATTCCTAGCTCCAAACCACGTAAAATACATTTAGCATCGGCATAATCCAGAATCTATTACAATTGATTTTATAGCTTTCTTATAAAGTTAAATTCAGAGATGAGCAAAAACGCTTGCATGTATGCGCACGGCATTACACATGTAACAATTCTATGTTCAATATGATAGGTTATTTTTCATGCGGATATATTCTGATGAGATAACGTTATTTTCATTGGTGTGCATATGACTTTAAAGTATCCATGAGAATTGTTTTTGGAACATTTTCTTAATTCGAAACAACTCATAACAATGTTTTGTTGTAAACTTTTTGGATTTTATGATCTATATTTTATTCAGACAGTCTGAAAATATCGAAACAATTAAGAACACACATTTCTCGTTTGGCATGTGACATACTTCTAAAACTTGACATACCTTACACTATAAGGGAAAGGTAATTTATTACATGTTTTAAAAAACAATATGTTTATTATATGACGTCACAATTGCATTATGTTACATATACAAGTTAAGTTTGCAAGATGGTTTTCCAGAAAGGATTGAGTGATAAACAACGCGCATTGGCGATGCATGTTCCTGCGCCAGGAGAAGAAATTGTCTTATCAACAAATTTTTCTGTGTAGTATAGTGCAATGTGATATATTTGTGAGAAGTTGTTTGTGACACAACGGTGTTTGCAGAAATTTTTTTTTTATATAAATGTACGCGTTATTCATTATATAAGAAAATATTAAACACTATAATTGCACTACCCCGTCTCATATAACCAACGCAATACTTTATGTCAGCTTAATGCCAGACATGGCCATTAGGGTAAAGTTCAGTAGTTACATTTCATTCAAATCTACTCATCTAATCTCTTATGCTGTGAAATTTATACTTTAAAAGGTTAAGAGTACCAATATCATTTCTTAAAGATACACTTTACCGTAGCTAGGAGTATTTCCTACACAATTTACCACCAAACCATCTAAATATAGAGTCATAATATTATTTATGAATTTCCGGACGGTAAAGTGTGGTAAAGTGTGTTGAACTTCCCCGTAGGTATGGTAAAGTGTGGCGATTCGAAATGCTTTTGTGCTCATGACGGTGATAAACCTATTTCTTCCATGATAAACTATACATAAACATTGCTATTCAAGTAGAAGACGAGCAAAACATGCTGCGCATGGCGTCACTTCCTTCTGCTGACTCTGCGGTATGTGTCTCTTGAAATTAAACACGTTCGACCTTACAGACATCATTTCCGTTTCTCGGTCGTCGATACTTACTTCATGGGAACCTAACTCCGCATAATCTCTCTCTGAACTCGTTGACAAATCATCGCTGTCATTCCCATGTTTTTATTAAAAGAAAAAAAGGCACACGCGTTTGCTAGTATTGCCCCGGTATCTCATAACACATCTTCCGTTATTCCTAGCTCCAAACCACGTAAAATACATTTAGCATCGGCATAATCCAGAATCTATTACAATTGATTTTATAGCTTTCTTATAAAGTTAAATTCAGAGATGAGCAAAAACGCTTGCATGTATGCGCACGGCATTACACATGTAACAATTCTATGTTCAATATGATAGGTTATTTTTCATGCGGATATATTCTGATGAGATAACGTTATTTTCATTGGTGTGCATATGACTTTAAAGTATCCATGAGAATTGTTTTTGGAACATTTTTCTTAATTCGAAACAACTCATAACAATGTTTTGTTGTAAACTTTTTGGATTTTATGATCTATATTTTATTCAGACAATCATTGACAAAAATAGTTGGCACGACACTGCGGAGTTGTGTTGAAGTCCTATATTGCTGGAAAATATTAATTTATCCCCTGTTTCCCTCCATCCCCCGTCTCAATGTTGGTCCCATTACGCTGATAGAGTGTCGATGTGCATCACAACACCATTAGCACATCATTCAGGTCCTATACAACATTGAAATGGGGGGAAGGGGGGTCCGCACCTGCTAAACATGTAATGTGTGCCAACCATTTTGTCAACGATTGAAGATAACATTTGGTATTAGAATATTGGTTCTAATTGGGGCAATATATTATCATATTATGAAGGTGCACATGTTGTATCAAGATGTTTGGCATCAGTATATCATTGGACTGATTGGTTCTAATTGGGGCAATAAAATGTATTAAGATACACATGTTATTGCGACAGCGCGCGTACGCCTCGTCACGCACCTGAAGTTATCAAGGCGAAGCCTTGTTGACTATCTGCTCGTAGAAAACGAGGGCGAGTTGTCAATCAGAATATATATAATTACAATACTATATATATAATTACAATATATATAATTACAATATATATAATTACAATACTATATATATATATATATATAGTTCAATCTACAGACACGTGTTTCGCTGTACTACAGCTCATCAGTGTAGCTTGGAACAATCTGAATGAATTTCATCAATTACTTATACACATGCGATTGTCGGTGACAACCGCATGTAGGACAGCATTGGTGAAGTACATTCAGATAGCGTGAAGTGCGCATGGGCCCAGAGTGCTCAAACTTCCACAAGGGTAGTGAGCGTTGCATTATCGCTAATAGGTACCCACGGCAACTTCACAGAGTGCTCAACAACACCGAAGTGATGGAGCGTACATAGTTCAATCTACAGACACGTGTTTCGCTGTACTACAGCTCATCAGTGTAGCTTGGAACAATCTGTGTGTATATATATATATACATGTACATTACGTTACATTACGATAAAAGATAAACATAAGATAAACATGCCTGTTATCAAAGACTGGCTACCTATCATTTCAGGTCCTCTTGCGCATATAATAAACTGCTCTCTTATGACAGGCATGTTCCCTGACTTATGGAAGATTTCTGAAGTAATTCCATTGCTGAAGGAAGGAGACCAAACTGAGCTGTGTTGGCGCGTCGTCCGAAACTGTTAAATGGTTTAAGAACTATTTGTCAGGTAGATCTCAATACGTACGGATTGGATCATCTGTGTCGTCAACTCTTCGCATTACCCATGGTGTACCTCAGGGCGCAATATTATCACCGCTTCTATTCTGCATTTATATAAACCTACCAGCGGCCACACAATTATGTAATCTTAACTCATACGTTGACGATTCAAAACTTTATCAGCCGTTCTCTATTAAAGATATGGAACAGACAACAGTCAGTCTGGAGGAAGATCTTCACAGAGCCGCTAGGTGGTGTTTTGAGCACCAATTATTATCAATCCCGACAAAACCAAATTTCTTCTCGTCGGTTCTAGGCCCATGCTACAGAATTTACCACAGAAATGGCTCTAAATTTTTTGGGAAAGATCATAAGTCCAGTACAGTCAGCCAAAGATTTAGGAATCAATTTTGATACATTCTCATTATTTGACGAACATATCTCCAAACTGGTCTGTCGTCTATGAGTAAATTATGTCAAATTAACCGTGTCAAGGATAGTTTGGACAGAGAAACATTACTACTAGTCATAGAAACACTTGTAATTAATAAGCTCTTGCATTGCTCCACTGTTTAGTCCAACACGTCATGTTACACCAGCTTTGCGTGAACTTAATTGGCTTCCTGTTGAACAATTGTTTTGTACATGAATACTGTAATGGCTTATAAATGTTTTAATGACCTTGCACCTAGTTACTTGAGCTGAGCTGAGATCAGCTCAGCTGACCTCTGCTGAGTTGAGCTGAGCTCAACTCATAAGCTGGCCTCAGCTGAGCTGTGCTGACCTCGGTTGAGCTTAGCTGAGTGAGGTGAAGTAAGATGAGGTGAGAGTCGAGGGAGCACTTCACTTGTGATAGTAACTTCTAGTTTAGAATTATTTGTTCTTCTGGACCTTCTTCGCAGACTTTGATAATTTGATGATTAGGAATAAGATATACCTTGGAGTAACTCTTAAAGTAGATTTCCCAGCATTGACGTACAGTAGTTTTTCTTGTTTTTATAGGTTTACCATATACGTGTAAATTTGCAAATGCATTATTAAATTTGTTCTAACAGTCAGCATATTTGTCGTTGTATATAACCATCATCTTATCAGACTCTACATTATATCATTCTGTCAGTGTGTGGTCTGATCGGATACACGCATCTCAATGCAAAATTAAATCAAGTTTAAAACTAAACTTGGGGCTCAAGGTCTACGGTACATGTGCAATAATTTATCATTTATAAACTTCAAGTAGTTTTACTGTTCATAGTGAGGACTGAGCATTGAGCGATGTATACTTAAAGCCCCATTCAAGTCTACAACTCCACTGGTGTGTGTGTGGGGGGGGGGGGGGAGGGAGGGAGGGGCTTATACTAAATTGAATTGATCCAACATGTGTCCATAAGTCCTTATAACATTGTGTGTTTAACATAGTTTAGTTGACCATAAGGAAATACAGTAATGAGTTATTTTTTCAAAATTATTTTGGGCCATAACATACTGAAAAATTTGTTTTCTTTCTTTGATTCAATTTTGCAGTCTGAGGATCTGTTCACATGAGATCAAGTTATCTTAGGATCTAAGGCATAACTTGGGAAAATGGATCAGAGTTGTCCTAGTTTAACATGAGAAAGCACTCTAGCAAGTAACCTTGTCTTTCAATATGAGTGTAGCTTTATGTAAAGGTTCAGTCTGAGTCTGAGTGTGCATGTGTAATTATGTCAAAGTTACAATTCCCCCTGAGATAACTTAGGTGGGAACATTCATGTTTGATCATTAGATTTTCTTTTGATCAGAAGAGCCATTCCTCGGCTGATCGGACTTGGATCTTTGTTTGGATAATAAAGATTGCCAGTTACGAAGCTTTGAAGAACATTATGACGACGATCGATGTAATCCAAATCAGTTTTTGCATCACGAACTGAATGAATCTGGCTGAAATTTACTATTGTCTCGACATCAATAGCCAGTTCAGAACTGGACAGGATCTTCTTTAGTGCAATTACATCTTCCAGAGCATCGTAGGCATCGAAATCTTCGTCAAATAAGCATTTGTAAACGCTGCTCTGATTGGATTGGCAGTACTCTCCGTTCGATTGCTTCAGCGGGGAATGATGGCGCAGAAGTAACGATCTTATAAGCGCTAAACTATCTCCAAAATACACATTCATTTCGTGAAGTTGTTTTTCGAATAATATACCCGCATTGCGAAGAAGTGTTGGAACATCGAAGGTGGCTGAATTATGTCCGACAAGAACTGTAATTGAGCTGTTACTGGTTGAATGTGAACTGTTGTGTTGATCTTGAAGGAATTTGATGAACGATTCCAAGGCGGCATCAAGGGAGACTGAATTTACAGGGTAAGAACTCTTACACAATGTTCTTGTTCCTTTTATGTATTCCACTGTAAGATTATTTACTCTTGATGCGCTGAAACTAACACAACGAACCTTACGAAGAATATATGTAGAATATGTTGCACCAGTTTGAGTGACTGCTGATAGCTGGCAAATCTCTGCGCTTCTGCCTGTAGATGTTGTTTCCGTGTCAAACATTACAAACTGGTACGCTTTGCTTGGATTATATGTTATGTACAGTTTGGTTGGCCTCTCTGTACAACAAGGAACTAACTTCTCAAATTCTTCACATTGCTTTTGTGTTATACCAACAACGATTTTATCAATATCTGTATCATCTGTATTAATTAGTATCTTCTAGTTGAAGATTGAGCCCAATGCCCGTTTCATAGGTTTTACCTTCACTTGCTTCTTTCTTTGTGTTTTTTGAAATTCTTTGAGATAGCAGTTGATGACGTCTTGTTTTAAATTTTTTACAGGACTTGCGTATTTTGTCTTTTTCTTGTTTTTTGTCCATACTGGTGTTGTGTAGGATGCAAGTGTTTCCAGGATCTATATCAAGGGATTCCAATGTTTTGTTGATATAGGAGTATCCAATGTTTTTTTGGGCTACTGCACATGCAACACGAAAGTCATTGCTTTCACTTCCTCCATAAAACCTGATTTTAGGATTCTTACTTCCAATTGTGCTATTCATTGATTCATTTCTCTGTGAGTTTGCAAATGGCACTAGTTTTGCTGCTACAAGGTCTGTTGCATATTCATCAAACAAACTGGTAAGTGATTGTTTTAACTCATTACCTTCCAAGTCTTTATTGTATGGAAGATCTCTATGTTTGTATGTCAAAGGATCTTTCTTGTAACCACACTACGAGGGACTACAACCTTGATGGTCTCCAAAAGCATGAGGAACAATGCACTTCAAAGCCAATTTTAAACTAGTTACATTTGAATTTTGTGCTATGCAGTATGTAAAACATTTTCCTAAATAGTTAATGACTTTTTGGCTTAAAGTAGATGAATTTGGAAATTTACATCGAGTTGAAAGATTGTATAGCCTTGTTATTAGTGAACGTTTTGCATGTATAATATCTGACCACTTATCTACTCCGTAAGGAACATTTTGATGAAGATGACTTTGTGTGGTTGTATCATCATCTCCCACATAAATTGAAAATTTCACATTTTCCTTAGGGGCAGCATTCCATAGCTCACATGCAACAGTTGGTTCCATAGCTTTGGATGAGCCAAGATGGCTTTTTCGGCAACCATGCTGTCGTTGTTGTTTCCCTTGCTTTTTGGCACTCTGCAGAACTTACATTTAGTTGCATAAGCCAAAACATTCCCTGTTGTTAGTCCCATAACTGTCCCTTGTCCTGTCAATGAATTGTGTCCCTTTCCTCGCTTTTGCCTTCCCATGTCATATGACACAGGAAATCCAACCAAACCATTTTCATCTGCAACTGCCCCATTTGATACAGCATTCTCCTTTTCAGTTTGCATGTTTTTCTTGCAGCTTGTTTGAACAAGGCATTCAACAGCTTTTCCAACTTCCCGTTCCCGTGATTTGAAAGTGGCATTGGAATGTTCATTGTTGACAAGAGGTTGTTCAAATGTGTATTGCCTTACCAGTATGCAGTGAACCAAGTACAGCCCGAGAATTGATGTCAAATGTTAATCGCCCACGCTTGCCAGTTCTGTGTTCTGAAGATGTTTTCAGCTTGTTGATCCTTCCACATACATGGCATTTAATTTCAAAGATACTTGCAAGACCAACCATATCCTCTTTAATTACGTTGCTAAGTGACAGTGGACCTAGAATTATTTTAAAAGCCAAATATTATCTTATTGTTTTTGCTGCACAAGCTGTGTTCAATTGTTAGTACTGTACGCATAACCACCTCTGAACTATAGACAGGATTCAAGCTCACAACCTTCTGAGTGATAGCTAGTAACAGTAAATTTTCAGTTAGTTTCGTAATGAGTCATATTGTAACAGTAAATTTTCAGTAAATTTTCAGTCAGAGTATTAACAACTAAACACAGCTTGTACAGCAAAAACAACAACAATTTACTAACATCAAGCTGAAATTTTTCAACTGAGCTAAACTAAAATATTATTTTGTAATAATGTTGTGGTTGACATTTATTACTGTATACTGTCTGATATTTTGGTGTTCCTGTCCGGTATAGCCTGCCTTCATTCTTTTACTCTGGCTGGACAATGTTAGAGTATTTATCAGTGATGGATTCACAGGGGGGTTGCACCCCCTGGCCTTGGCCATGGGGGGGGGGGGCAATTGCCTTGTCAAGTCCAAGTACATTAAAGGACGCATTCATTCAATTTCTGTGTAAACTTCATGCTATCATATGATTCATATATTTATTAGCTATCATATGATTCATAGGTATTAATAGGTATAAAAAAAAAATTCTGGTTGGCTTTGCCCCCCTACCCCCCAGCCTCACAAACAGCTTGGCCCCTGGACCCTTCCAGATAATTTTATTCAGGATAATTTTATTCAGCAGAGAGAAGGGGCTGAGGTCGGGGTCAACAGGAATGGATTAAACTTGGATGCATGTAAAGCTTCTGGTATATGATAATATATACAAACCTGTAAGGCAATGACTGCAAGCAGTAAGACTCGTACTTAAAAGCTCCACATCAAAAATGCGGCACCCTTGTGGTGTTTGGGAAGCATTTTCGTGTTGTTGTCTCTGTAATTTAATTAGAGCAGAATATAAAGTATTAAAGTCAAATTAGGGTTGCATGAAATAATTAAGTGACTAATTATTTTAAACAATTGCACTCACCTCTTTACTTCGTGTATTCCTTTTTTTTGTCGCACTCATATCATTGGTGTTTTCTACAAATTCAAGTTTTCGTTTTGCTTTTCGTAAGAGGTTCATTCGCTTCAACTTGTTTGCTTGCTTCTCCAAAGACTCTGGAGTAGTTTTCTTTACATATATCTGCCTTTGTCGCTCTTTATTTGCTCCACGTTGTTTGTATGCGGTGTTGCAAAGTCACTCACTTCATCTTTTCCTGCTTCCAGTTTCTGGAGAGAAAGAACTGTGAAAACACCTGCTAGGAAACCGAGTCCAAGTGTTGGCCAAAATCGCTGCGGTTTTTCGTAGTTTTCGTTGCGGTCATTTTCGCGGTTTGGCAGCCAAATTTGACACGGTCTTGACTTTTCGGTGAAGAATTTTCCAGGCCAGAAAAAAATTTCTGTTCTCTTAATGCCAAAACCTAATATATCTGTATTTTCAATGTGGCATAGCATGCGAAACCCTGAAGCCAAAGGACGAAAAAATCGGCAAAATGCGGCCATGTTTGTTTGTTTTCATAATTTCGCGCGGGACATTTAAATGCCGAAAAAATGCGCGCGTGTAATTTCGCAATTACACGCGCAATAAAAAAGTAGTGCCCAGTCCCTTTAATGAAAAGTGTATTGAGCCACCTTAAATGATACTAGGGCAGTTGGTATGTAGCTTTTCTTATGCAATTTACATTGTTCATTCATCTGTAAGCCAAATGGCAAATTCAGTACCAGTATCCGCATGTACGCATTGCGTACCTATTTTTAGAACTTCTTTATGGCAAAGAACATTTTACTACACAGCAGTGAAAATATGGAATGATTTAGATGACGATCTTAGCATATCTTAACCATTTAGGGCACGTGACAATTTTACTTATTTAATTTTTAAATACAAAATTGTAAATATATTCGACGTATATATTATTATATAAATAGTTTTAAATAGTTTAATATTTCATCATTGTAATTGAGTGTAGAAAAGCCCTTAGGGGAACACACAATATAATATCTATCTGTCTATCTATTTATCTATCACGTTACGTTATGTTACGTTACGTTACATTACATTACATTACATACATGTACGTTGTGTTACGTTACGTTACATTACATACTACTAAATGCAAAGAGTTAGTCATCAGAAAAAAGTGTAATTCTATTGAGTTCCCCATACGGCATAACATAAACCAATGCAGCCATGTAAAAATACTTGGGTTAACATTTCAATCTAATGGCAAGTTCACGATGCATATGAAAACAAAATTAGGTGAGGTGAACAAATGTTTATATGTAATTCGAGACTTAAGAAAAGACGGATATTGTCAGGAGGAGGTTGACTTATTTTTTAAAACTGTAGTCCCATCCAAGCTGGTTTATGGCCTTTCGGTATATGGAGCTAGTAACGCTGATTTGAACATTATTCAATGCTTTTTAGATAGATGTTTTAGGAGACATTATACTTCAGAACTATTCAATATCTACGAAAATTAAAATGAATGTCTGCCACCCACTGTATTCACTGCGACTACAGACGTAGAACCAGCCAGTTGCCCAAATTAAATACTGAACGATTTAAGAATAGTTTTGTAAATAGATTGTATTTTAGATATAAATTATCAGTTTAGCTCAGTGTATATTATAATTTTGTAACTTTTGATATGTATTTTTATCAAATGAGTAAAGACCTATTATTATTATTATTTTTTTTTATTATTTTTTTTACTTTTTTTAACCTATTATTATTATTATTTGTTATTATTATTATTATTATTATTATACATACAGTTGCTTGTGCCTAAGTGGTGCTCACGCGGTGAACCCTTCTAAAACGTCGTGTCAAATATGTAAATTCACAGAATTTATCTTATGTTGTTATCTACCATGCGAAGACTTTCGTTTGCCAACGATAAAATCATGGTCATGTGTTGTTCAACAAACTCAATGTTAGTTTTAATGGTGTTTTAAATTCCGTTTTAGTTTGCTCAACAGTAGTTCTATAATTTTATATGTATTCAGTACTCTCGCTTGGTTATTTTATGCTATTTTGTTTTGTTTTGCTTTGCTCAGTAAATAACTGAATAAACACTTGTATTTAAGACTAACCAAACGTGCATGCCTCTATTGTAATATGTACAACAGAATAGCCAAATGGGCTTCTATTGCTCAACTATTTTTAGTTTATTTGGGTTTTTTTGGCTTCTTTTTTCCTTCAAATTTGTTCAACCCTTACCCCATACGATGTTTCGGTGACCAAACTTATTCAACTTATCCCATGGTGAAACTGAGTGCCAAATTAAATTGCCATCTTGTTGACCAATCATGCGAAACCTATTGTGTAATAAACATTGATTAAGGCGTTTGCTCCTCCTTCATATTTTCCTCTCCCCCAATTTGTGGGACAATTTTTACTTGTGGGGACCGCTTGGTATGTAAAGAAGTGATGTGTATTTGCGTGAAAAAGTTTTATTATGTCATAA
Organism: Corallium rubrum; assembly: GCA_964035015.1. NCBI lineage: Eukaryota > Metazoa > Cnidaria > Anthozoa > Scleralcyonacea > Coralliidae > Corallium > Corallium rubrum. Next base: position 320,746 of record CAXIUP010000192.1, on the reverse strand, counting down.
CGATGAAATTTACGGCATTCCTAGTTGTTTCTTCTGGAGACCATTTTAACTCACACTCAAACCGGCTTATGGAGTCCCCGTATTTGTTGTATTTTGTAGCCGTATTTGTTGTAGGTGTAGAGCCATGCACTTGTTCCTCATGAGGGTCTACACAACTACGCGAAACAGCTTGCCCCGCATACGTCGCATCCGTTTCAGGTCTTGGGTAAATTAAAATAAATGCATGCAACAGTTTATTTCGATTCAAGATTGCGGATTCAAAGTTTAAAAGAGCGGTAACCAATTGCAATATGCGACCGAAATTTTTTTCTCTCCGAAATAACTGCCTCAACGTTTTCTCTTGATCCTCGTAGAATTTTTCCACTTGCAGGGGATTGCGTATGATATTTAGTGCATCTTGAAATTCGCATTAATTGTACACCCCTTTCAAATTTTATATCCGCCATCTTGAATTAATGTATAAAAATATACTCTAATTTACCCAAAACCTCAAACGGATGTGACGTATGCGGGGCAAGTTTTTTCGCCTAGTTGCGCAGACCATCAAGAGGAACAACTGCATTGGTCTACACGTAGGCTATGTCTTTTGTGATTTTATCTACTTTTAAAGCAATATATTTGTGGGGTCCAAGAAATGGTGCCCACAACTTCAACGGTCCCCACAAGTAGGGTGTGTGTTCAGGTGCAAATACTTGTGGAGACCGACTTTTGTGGGGACCGCTGGTGTGTAAAGAAGTGGTGTGTATTTGCGTGGAAAAGTCATAACGACCATATTTACGGCATTCCTAGTTGTTTTTAAGAAATCCGTAAAAAAATATACCTTTTTATCAGGTTGCTTTACTTTCACACACTTTTTACCTACTTGTGGAGACCATTTCAACACACACTCAAACCAACTTTAAACCGACTTCTGGAGTCCACTGGGAAATTGCCGTATTCGTTGTATTCTGTGATTTTATGCACTTTTTAAGCAAAATAATTGTGGAGACCACGAAATGGTCTCCACAACTCCAGCGGTCCCTACAAGTAGGGTGTGTATTCAGGTTCCGGTCCCCTGAAGTCACCATCTACACACACACACACACACACACACACACACATACACACACACACACACACACACACACACACACACATATTTATATTTATATTTATAATTGTCATTTGTTATTTGTTATTTGTTATTTGTTATTTGTTATTTGTTATTTGTTATTTGTTATTTGTTATTTGTTATTTGTTATTTGTTATTTGTTATTTGTTATTTGTTATTTGTTATTTGTTATTTGTTATTTGTTATTTGTTATTTGTTATTTGTTATTTGTTATTTGTTATTTGTTATTTGTTATTTGTTATTTGTTATTTGTTATTTGTTATTTGTTATTTGTTATTTGTTATTTGTTATTTGTTATTTGTTATTTGTTATTTGTTATTTGTTATTTGTTATTTGTTATTTGTTATTTGTTATTTGTTATTTGTTATTTGTTATTTGTTATTTGTTATTTGTTATTTGTTATTTGTTATTTGTTATTTGTTATTTGTTATTTGTTATTTGTTATTTGTTATTTGTTATTTGTTATTTGTTATTTGTTATTTGTTATTTGTTATTTGTTATTTGTTATTTGTTATTTGTTATTTGTTATTTGTTATTTGTTATTTGTTATTTGTTATTTGTTATTTGTTATTTGTTATTTGTTATTTGTTATTTGTTATTTGTTATTTATTATTTATATTTAGAAAGCAATGTTGAAGAATGATAACACCGAAAATTGTGGTGAAAGTGATGAGGGAAACGTGAATGAGGAACCTTGTAATGAGCAATGTGTGCAACCAGAAATGCTGGACAGTTTGGACACAGAAGATGATATGGAAGTAACAAATAACCATGAAAACAAAGATTGTGACTGGAAGTCGCAAGGTACAGAAGAAAGCACATGCACAGAGGCATCAGATGATGACACCAATGTTGGAGGAGAAATAAATTTTGTAAGGTATGTATTCTTAAACACTGCTAACACAGTGCTCTACTGTATATTACTATTGAATATGCATTGAGAATATAGATGTAATGTGATGTGTAGGCTGTGCACAAAAATGGCCAAAAAAGATTAAAGGGGTTAAATGTGGCTTATTTTATGATATTCTTTTTAAGGGTGGATCGAAACATAAATATACAACACGAACCCAAATTCATTGTCTTCTATAATGTTCTGGTTGCACTTTTTTCCATGTTCTGCTTTAAGTGCCGAAAGGAAAAGCCTCTTGTTCGGATGAAAAGAAATGGAACTATGCTCACTGCCCACCAAGACTGTCCAGTGTGTGGACAAGATGCCTTCACATGGCAATCTCAACCATTTGTTTTTGGGAAATATCCTGCTGGCAATGCCTTACTAAGCTATGCCACTTTACTGGCTGGTGCAAGCATATGGGACTTTCAGCCTACAACATTCTTACCTACTTTTACCATCAAAGCAATTTCTTGTTCTCAGTTATCATAAACTACTGGGAACACTATAGGAGTGCCCTACTACATGAACTAAAAACGGTAAAAGATGCTGTTTTAGTGGTGATGGACGGTTTGACTCTATGGGTCACTGCGCTAAGTACGGTGTGTATACAATGTTCTGTTGTTCTAATATGAAAGTGGTACATTACGAAATAATTCAGGTATGTCTATTACTGCTGTTTTGTTTGCTACCATAATTCCTTTATAGATATCTACGCAGGGGTGTAACTTGGGTATGAACATAAGGGGGGGGGGGGGGTGTGAGAATTTTTTGCCCAATTAAAAAGGATGTGGCCCATTTTTTGCCGGACTAAAAAGGGTGGGACTAATAGGTAAGGTAAACCCTACATGTACACTTCCTTAATTCATGTTATGCACGTGCACTGCCAAATGCCAATGGTGAAGTGACAAAGTGAATTTGATTTGTGAAAGCATTCCCTCTTTGAGCCTGTGCTACATTGTGCACGCGGAAGTGGCTTGTAGTTTTGTACCCAGGGTCAGCTGAAGGTCACAATTGTCAAATATTTTCTTCTTTTAAAATCCTTCTCCAAAATGAGCTGGAAATACTTTTGCCCGACGAATTGTCTTATACTTTTGAACAAATTGCCTGACAAAGCTAGCGTTTTCAGACATTGGGGGGGGGGGGGTGGGGTGGGGGGTGGGGGGGTGTCACCGCTCCCCCCCAATAGTTATACACTGTATCTTCCTAACTTTTTTTGTATATACCTGCATACAAAGTTCACATGGTCAACCATGTACCGTGCAAGCTTCTGCACTACTTCACATCCTGGTTGTACTTTAATTTACATGTATGTGGATAAATTACTGAAAATGTTTATCAAAGGTATAGTTAAAATAGGCTTTGTAATAGTATAACACTAGCACATGGTTATTCTTTCCTTTTTATAGGCTAATTAAACCGGTAACAGCAATGCAATGGAGTTGGAGGGTGCCAAACGGTGCTTTTCTTTTCTGACTAATGCAGGTGTCAAAATACCTAGATTTGTTTCAGACCGCCATCGAGGGATAGCAAAGTGGATAAGGAATAGCCAACCACTCACAAAATATTTTTTTGATATTTGGCATGTTGCCAGAAGTATTAGCAAGAAGTTGCTTAAGGCTAGCTTAGAAAGTGGCTGCGATGTCATCAAGGACTGGGTAAAGGGGATACGTAATCACCTATACTGGTGTGCCACTTCAACCGTTCTTGGCTTTGAAAACATGATAGAAGCAAAATGGAAATCATTTATGAAGCATGTAGCAAATAAGCACAAAGATCATGCGAATATTCTCTTCAATAATTGTTGCCATGATGAACTGGAACCACGTAAATGGATAAAAGTTGGTATGTAAAATGTACATATATAATTTATGATCTACCTTAGTTATATGAAAGGTCTTGTGTGCACAACACTTACATTTTATAAGTTAAATAGACCTTACCCATTATGACGTTTCATGGCATCATTTAACTACTACTACCAGAATGCTTTGCCAGCTTCCTGGCTAAATAGATAGAGAATACTGGCAAAGCATTCTGGTAGTAGTTAAATGATGCCATGAAACGTCATAGTGGGTAAGGTCTATTGCATGTTCTGTCAATTTGTATGTTTATGAAATTTCAGGAACAAGAGCATATGACAAATTAAACAAAACTGTAAACACCACCAGGATTATTAATGACATAAAGAAATTGTCTCAACACTTAACCACTGGCATCCTAAAATGTTCAGCTACTCGTGGATGGGAACAAGTTGCAGGTAACAGAATTCTATAAATAAATATTCTATCTTACAAAACCAAGAGACTTTGAGCAGAAGTTAACTCACTAAACAAGTCTGTACTTACCTTGAGATTGAGTTAAAATTGCACTCACTCACTCATGCAGACACATTCCAAGATAAAATTAAAGGAGCAGAAAAATTGCAAAAAGATAAAATTGCAAGTCACATTTATTACTCTAATTTGCTTCCTTCTTCACCCATAGGCATATTTTAGCGTGCTTACATTTTAATGAAAACCTTCAAAGGAAAACACAGAAAACCAAGGATGGCAAGGACTATGTGAAACTAACATTTCCAAAATTTAAGTTGGGGGATGAAGTTGTGAGAAATGTACCTGTTCAACCTACATATGGTGAGTTCTTTATGACAAAACTTTTTATGAAACCTTTTCAAGGTCTTAAAAATACATTAATGCAATTTGCTGCCTAAGACAGCTTTTATTTTAATCTGGCTATTACACTGTAAACACCAAACTACTTTATTCGGCAGAGGAACAAGCTAGCTACAGGTAAGCAGAAATGAGTTAAGCAAAACATGTTTTTTGTCTGAAAACTGGAAGCAAACAATTTTATACTGCCCCAAACATACATGTATTGTATTCTTATCAGCCGGTGTTTATATTAAAACCATTGTACATTTAATACAGTACAAACATGAGCTAAAATATTATCTTCCTCTCTAGAGTATGTCAACAAAATTAGAGAGCTCTTGTTCAGTGTTGAAAACTCAGTGCTTGATACTATAAGGACAAGATATCAGGAAAAGGTTCCAAAGCCACTAAATAGTCAGTTTGAAAACAAACCTAGTAAGGATGTAACTGTAGAAAGGATGAAGATAAGGAATCAGATGCAAAATGAAATATATCCCACTGGTAAAGTACTGTTAGTATTGCATTGCTTTTTTCAATCAATAAACCACATCAATATTAACTCATTCCTGCCTATTAGGCAGCTTTGTATTTTATTGTGGCTGTCAGACAATTTTGTTAAACAGAGGGAAGCAGTCGGTTGAAGTCAACTTCAGCAGGAATGGGTTAATTACATGTAACCAAACACTTTTATATTTTTAAAAAGGTTTTGAATGTGATTATATATATATTTTTTTTTTTCACTGGATGTATTAGTAATAATTACTGATTACTCTTTTTTCTTACTTGTAGTTCAAGAACAAGATGCCTTGTGGATGGACTCAAGCAAAAGAAATGCTGTACTAGAACATACTAGTCAAGTCAGCACAACATAAAAAGGAAGCAACCAACTTGTAAGACATGTGGGCACCCAAAAAAGGGTCATAAAAGGGAAAGATGTCAAGCAAATAACTAAAAAAAGACTTTTCATCTGTTCATGTTTTTTGGCTATATTTATATATATAAAGCATATTTACTTCTTACAAAATAAATGTCTTTGTTTTATCTTCTTTCATTTCCAGCTACATAGCCTTTTGAATTGCTAGTGCTAAACGTTGTCCTAATATTGTGGTATATGCATGCAGGTAGTGGCCGGGTATTTTCCCATCCACTTGATCAGCCATCTATATGCCACAGCTTGACAAAATCTGAAATAAATCGACAAAAACCGAATAAAAATATTGAAAATAAAAGCTCTAGCTTTATACAGCAACTTACTGTAAATAGATTAGATCATTAGTAGAAGTTTGGTAAACATATCATTGATATTTTGATAGCAATGCGCCTCGCTTTACAAATTTCTTTTTTGTTCGACCATGGTTTCATTGCCGTTTCAACACCAAGCTAGACTTGCAAGATTGTCACTTACTCGTTGGTGCTGGCTTGCTGACTTCTTTGTGGACACTTATAATTATTCCCTTTCCTGTCCCCTAGCATGGGACCAACATGGAACAGCACGGCCTGGTTTGTCATCAGTTGTATAGGACTTGGGGGTGCCGGCACACTTTTTTTTTATTTTGCCAAAAACACCCTCAGAAAGTTGGAATTTAATGGGGGGAAATGTTTGAAAGGGCAAACTGTTTTTTTCCATTTTTTAAAGTATAAGCACCCAAAAATGGATTTTAAAAAGTACAGAAATTAACTGTCCCATTAAAATACCTCATAAGAGCCTGAATTTAATGGATAGTTTATAAATTGGAAATAGTACAGGATTTGACTGTCCCATTAAAACACCTCATATTGTTGGATTTAATGAATATTTCACGAATCTGAAATCTGAAATGAACGGTTAGGGCAGGTGCACCCAACCGTATGTAAGTTACTCCATTAACTGTTTAACCGTGTGCAGGTGGCAAGGGAACGGCGCCCAATCAGCTTTTAACCCATAAATTAGAGTTTTGGTTTGAAAGTTGGTTTTGGTTTTGGTTTTAACACACAAATTAGTTAGTTTCCTGTTTTTGTTCCACTACTTTTGTCCTATGTTGATACACATGTTTTCCCACAGTTACACCTCCAGATAACAGTCCGAGACCTGGTAGATACGGTGTGACAATTGCCACAACTTTACCAACGTCACTTATCTCTTTGTAGCTCGATGTCTAGCGCCTCAGCGCTTTCTACGGCGTCCAAACCCCCGAGAACATTAGAGAACCTACTAATCAGCATATCAGTCAAGAATTCGTTAGCTCTTTCCATCCTTCTAGCCTCATATTCAGCGTACAGCTTACCACAACCTTTACCGACGCTTTTCTGATGTAGCTGACTGACTGAGTCACCTCACCATCCTCTGATAGTTTTATCAGGTCACTCCTCTTCTTGTTGGTGTCATCGGTTGGTGGGCACCATGGGTTGGTTTTAGACTTTTCCAGTGTCGGTTCAAGGTCATCAACCTTTTTTAGCTCATTGACGAGCTCATCGACGAGGTCGGTGACTTCAGTAGGTATTTCCGTTTCTGGTTTCTCAACAGATGTCTCGACTGTTTCCACGGCGGATGCCTTGTTTTTCCCCCCCAGCTTTTACCGGTTTAGTTTTCCTTTCAGCCATCTTACTGTAGGTCAGATTTTGGGATGACCACCTTATACGCGTACAGATGCCTTAATGTAACCTCAAGCCTATCGTATTTGTTTTCTTTTAACTTTTCAGTTACCCCTATGACGTTATCACGGTCTAAGCCACCTGGGTAGTCATCAGTAATAACCTTCATGTCAGCCTTGTTGGGGTCGTAGAACGTTACCAACTTACTAATATTCTCCCTATAAGGTTTTGTGATAGCTGTTAGCTGTTGTGTGATTACAATAGTTGACAAATTGTAGTGTCAGGCGCTGAAGGCTAATTTAACCAACTCACTTGTTCTGTTCTTTACGGTTTGTCCACTAGCACAGTCGTCGAGGACTATTAGTGTTTTAGAACCTTTAAATATCTCAACGATGTGTTTAAGCATAATTTCGACGTCGTCCTGACTACACTCCACAGCGATGAAGTCCGGGTCGGGGGTGTACCTCCAAGTAGTATAGGTTTCGTTCCAGCTGAACGTCGGACAGAGCAGAACGATGCAGTTGAAGAACCCGAAGTATTCCTTTTCCAACATCTTCAGGAGATACCAGGTTTTCCCACAGGCCGTCATACCAGTGACCAACATATTAAATTTAAGATTTTATTAAAATCAAACTGATATTGTAACCGAAGGTTAAATTGCATCAGTAATTACAATATATAAATAAAAAACATTTATATTTACAATAAAGTTAAAATGTAGCAAACCTATAAAACTATATATTTACTATTTACTGTTTTCTTTAGAAATAATTTGTGGTAAAAATGAGTTCTTAAATCTGTCCGTTTTACATAAGAAGTTCTTATATTTACATTTTGACCTCATGTCGTAATCTGACGAGGACTTTGGGATCAGATATTCACTAACTTTACTGTTTTTTCCATTCTTCGCAAAGAATTGTTTACATAGTTCTTCACGCCGTATTTTAAGTAACGGGAGATCAGTGAGCTCACGTGCTTGGCTATAACTTAATGAAGGTAACATAATTTTAAATGCACGTTTTTGGATTTTCTCGATGTCTTCACTTAAATACTGTTGGATGTTAAAATGCCATACTTGGCAAGCGTATGCTAAGACCGGTATTATGATGGTGGTGAAAACCGTGCACAATATCATCATGTTAGCATTCGATTTTTTTAGAAGTCTCAGCATGTAAAGTCTTTTCCCAGCTTTTTTAACGATTTGATGTACGTGGTCATTCCAATTCATATTATCTTGAAGAGAGATGCCAAGGATACAAGCGGATTTTACGCGTTGTACTGCTACGTCGTTAATCATTAAAGGTGAAAAATTCCGTTTTTCCTTCGAAAAGTCGATGACCATTTCTTTACACTTAGCTATATTTAGCTTCATGTTGTTTGCGACAGTCCAATCATGAATATAGTCCACTAGTTCCTGCAGGTTACTGCTACAGTGAGGTGAAATACTTTCAGTGACCGTGCTATCGTCGACGTACTTCCATCGGTGAGGCCATTCGGAGAGCAAGTCATTAATCATTACAAGAAAAAGAACAGGACCTAGCACTGTCCCTTGGGGAACTCCTCCGTTTACATTATGCCAGTCCGACAAACTGTTGTACAGTTTTACGCGTTGTTTGCGATCTGTGAGAAAACTTTGTATCCATTTAACTATACTTGATGGTACACTCATATCTGATAATTTACGCAAAAGAGTGGTATGGTCAATACGGTCGAAAGCTTTGGAAAAGTCGAGAAGGAATACTCTTACGGCACTTTTTGCTGCGTCTGACTCACTAAGTAAATGATGGACGAGACTTATCAGGTTGTGCGTCGTCGAAGTGTTTTTTAGTGAACCAAACTGTCTTTTGTCAATTTGTTCCTTAATCGAATCGATCAACCAATCAGCAACAAAACTTTCGCAAATTTTTGACAAGGTGGGAGTTAGTGATATAGGGCGTAGATCGTTATTTATATCGACAGGTGCTGATACTTTTGGAATTGGGATAACATTAGCTTCTTTCCACGAGGTAGGAACAAACGCTTGCTGGAACGAAGCATTAAAGATGGAAGAGACAGGCAAAGCTAAGATGTGAGCGTTGTCCTTCAGTACCCAATTTGGTGTTTCATCGGGGCCAGGTGATTTTGAAGAAGATACAGCAGCCAATTTGTGGTATACATTTTCTTCACTGAAAATATATTCCGGAAGGATTAAAAATTGACTACTCTCTGCTTGGGTCTCGGTGGGGGATTGTTTTAGGGGGGACATCTCTTGGGTAACTGATGTAAAGGCATCGCTAATTTTATTAGCTAAGAGTTTTCCATTGATTATCTCATCATCCACGACCAGGGTTGAGAACGCTTTTTCCTTGGGATATCCTGCGTGTTGTTTAATGCATTCCCACCACCTTTTAGGGTTGGGATTCAATTTCAACTGATCAATCATTTTCTGGAGGTTGGCAGATCTAAGTTTCTCACGTTCTCTATTTGCAAGGTTACGAAGGTGGCGGTACTTTTCAATGTTCCCGTCATGGTAAGCTTTTTGCCGATTTCGAATTATCTCTTTAAAATCGGGAGTTACCCAGGGTTTATCTTTGTCATGTAGCTTCGCAGTTTTTGTGGGAAAGAAAATATCTAAACCTGCGTTTAAAATATTTTGGAAAATGACCAATTTCTGATCACATAAGACTTCGCGGTAAAGCGGTGTCCAATTTAAGGCAGCCAACCACTTTCCAAAGCAGCCTTATTGGCTGGGTACCTTTCTCTTCTTTTCACATTCGTGGTCACATTCTTAGCCTGGATTTTTCTAAGGGTACAAAACAGCGAATTATGGTCACTTTGTCCAATAGGCGAGGTGACCAGTAGGGAATCACAAAAGTCTGCCATATTTGTAAGGATCAGATCTAAAATAGCATTGTTCCTAGTTGGTTCTCTGACAATTTGTTTTAAAGTAAAGTGCCTGAGTAAAAGAGACACTGGGCATCTGTTAAAATCGCCAACGAGAAAGATTCCAGCATTTGGGTGTCTCGTAAGAGCAAGGTCGAGTTTTATCGTTAAGTGTTCCACCAACGCTTTGTTATCATTTTGTGGTGGATGGTAAACTATGCAGACGATGAGGCATGAGTAACCACGAGGATGTTTGTGGGGCTTAAGTATAGCCAAAGAGTTTCAAAGCAGTCGTCTTGCAACTCTGTTAATACTTTAAAGGGAGTGTGCGAATTTATGAATGCACACACCCCTCCACCGATCTGGTTAGTTCTATCGCGCCTTACTAATGAGTAGCCATCGACTTGTACAGCACCGTCATCAATATTTTGGTTGAGCCACGTTTCAGTAATAAATGCAAAGCTGATGTTATTTAATTTAAGAATAATCTCTAAGTCATCTATCTTCGGCAATAATGATCGAATGTTCGATAGGAAAAAGGTCAGTCGGTCAGATTGAGCCAGACGAGAACAATTGGGTTGAGTATCTGGATTTACCACGGGATTCTTGGAAACTTTTACTGTAATCAAATTACTAATATTTCGTCCGTTCTGCATCGAAACACTTCTTTGCAGGCGCATTCGCGATGATATTCTCGTTGAGGTTCTAACAATAATTGGAGCCATATAAACTCTCGGAGTTATTGTAAAGTGCGACGGACAAATTCGAGGTAGTTCTGCCAGTCTGTCCACTGGCTGGTTCTCCAACGTCGACAAAGGGACCGATAAGAGTTCGGGCGCCCCTTCGGAAAAAAAGGTTGATGCGGCTGAAAACGGATCTCGACGCCACTACTGTTGTTACTATTGTCGTCATTAATATTTTGATTAATCGGCATTGGTATTTCAATCAAAGGTAGACAGCCCATCCATTCGAATGTTTGTGGTAAAGCTCGGGGCTGGGAGAGGGAAACCAAAGTAATCGTTTCCTTAACTTTATTAGATGTTGCAGGTTTTTTGAACGGTACTTGCGAATAAACATTCGGTCGGGCATTTATTGTGGTCGTTGGCTTGGGCATTTCATCAACCAGGTCCTTTGTTTTTGTCGCTATGCGTTGATGGTTTACCTCATATATTTGCTTGGTATTGTTCCGCTCTGGTATCTCATTGTTATAGGCCATTGTTGCCGAAGAAATATATCGGTGATTACAATCCCCATGGTTGATTTCTATTTCAGCCATTGTTTCCGGGTTTTTATTCAATTTGACTTTTAAATTTTCAAATTCCCTTTTGAGACCGACTATATCACCCTCCAGCTTTCCGTTTTTCGATTTAACGAAGCTCAACTTGTAAGCCAATAATTTCACTCTCCGCATTAAAACTATTCACAGGGGGCATAGAATCGCGAGTATTCGCCAAAGTTTGCAGAGAGTCTACTCTACTTTGTAAAATCTCAATATCCAGTTTCATGTTTTCAATAATCTCGCTCAATACTGCTTCGCTTGAACAATTACAACAAACTGTATTATCCTTAAAAGAGATATGATTATCAGACTTATCCACTTCGGAATTGGATTTCTCTAAAACGTTTGCGAAAGCTTCTCTCAAAACAGCTCCATCCGTACCATGAAACAGCAAAGTCTTCTGCTTACCGTAGTGCCAAACTACAGACAGGTCCAGGTTGGGACGATTAAACTTTTTCGATTTGTCACCAGGAGACGACCACTTCCCATTAAGGCCAAGATTGTTTGCAACAAAGCTCTTTAAAGAATTGAAGTCTTGTGTCCATTTCACTCGGTTTTCATTATAGACCAAGTGAGAGCAATCTTTAAATGATTTTATGGCTTTCAAGTTTATTTGTTCTAAACTTAAACGAGGACAATTTGCAGAGCGGGTCGACATGCTTCTAGCTTGCATCCTGTTGTAGTAACGAACATATGTATGTTTGTTATCCAAAAACGGGTGATCCATTTAATACTGAATTGATTTTAGATTTTTATTTACCATGTTTACCAAACCATCACTCAGCACAAAGATTCGACAGACTACATTAGCCACGGTCGCCTTTTTGGTGATCTCGATCAGGACCCCAGACTGTGTATTAACAATTTTTTCCCAGTCCCGACAGTATCGCGGTCCTCAATACTTCTCAGGTCAATTGCCAGAGCAAAACCGTTTTTGTAGAACTTCCGGATTGTCATAAACTGGTCGGACTCTTCCTTCCCACCGAATAGTCTTTTAGCCTCATCATAGAACCGACTTTTTGGAATCCCTTGACTGAAGATGGCGTTGGGTACACCCTTAATTGTTAGCTTAACACTTTCGATGTTTGGATAGACGTATTCCTCACTATCAGTCCGGGTTTTATTTGTGAACATCATCACGATCCCCTTCATAGACTTCCGTGGGAGGTTAATGTGTTCGTTGATTAGGGTTGATCCAGCCGCCCATTCAGTTGACTTCATCAGCGTCACGTGTTCGTAGGACAGCGATCGGCCAGCTGTGTACAGCGAGGTTATTTCACTGGCGATGTCGGTGTTATCAACCATCTCATACTCCAGTTCGATATTTTCCAATGTGTACCCGTCAACAGATTCACTTGACTGGGCCACCATAAGATCACTCGCTTTTGGTAAACTAATGACGTAGCGGAAGTTGTTGTACATTTCAAAGGGAGCGTAGAGTCCATGGTCCTCGAGGATTTTATCTAGTTTTACTTTGAGTTTTGTCCCATGGATTGTGAACATCAAAGCGTCAACTACCTTCTCAGCGTTCCCAGAGGAAGCTCCACTGTCGTCCTTAGACATCAGCTTTCTCAGGTTCTCTGAACCAATTCCATACCCAACCATTTGATCCCTTACACTCTGCGATAGCCAGAGAACTCTGTATAAACCGAAAACACTTTCACCTTTGTTGTCGTAAACAGTCTCGCCGGCTAGCTTAATTACTAACCTTTCAACCAGGAGCCTGGAGAGATTGTTTAGGAACCACGACTTGGTATTAGCGTTCTTCAAGTCGAACAATAAATGAAAGCTACCCGGGACCAAACAGCTATCAGGTTTTAGCTTTGGTACGTCGATGTACAGGTCCTCACCAGGGTTGACTTTGTTGGGGTTCATGGTGATCGTGTGTCTTGTCCTACTTCCCTTAATCTCCGACATCTTCGCTTGTCTGAATCCAGGTAACAGCTCTATCTGACTTCTGTTGGTCATATACTACATAGTAGATTTTATTTTCTACTTTTTCTGTTTTTACAGTAGTCCTACAGTAACAACGCCATAGCTATGACTAAAATCCACAGATAACAGGCTAACCATGCTATTCCTTTTCCTCCCCAAGTCAGAACCTGTGCTAGTAGGTTGAACAGTGGCGCCAACAGAGGTCTGAGTTTTTTCGCCAAGTCAGGCCTAGGTCAAACGTCGCTCTTCTCATGCGCTGAATCAAATAGATGTATTAAGTGCTACAGAAGAGCGACGTTTGATTCAATTAAGTGCAGCAGAATGGATTAAGTGTGGCAGAGCTCACTTGGAGCAGCAGGACCTGTCGCATAATGCGACACTGGAGCGACGCCAAGTCAAACGTCGCTCTTCTCATGCGCCGAACTAAATGCATAAATTATTTTAATTTATTTTTGCCCTAAAATTCGGGCCGGACATGCGCAGATACTTGGCGCCAGTTGGCGGTAACTGTTGTTTTATATTATGGACGGCTGTTTGGAGGACGAATGCATCAGTTGTTTAAGGGAAACAAAATACATATGCATCTTATGTTCAATTCCTATCTGCAACGTTTGCTCAATTGCAGAATTAGATGACGAAATTGAAGGATGGGTTTCTGGAAGACGAGGGAGTTATTGTAATGTTTGCTTCGACAACAAACCAAACAAGTGTACTGACAGTACTGATAAAGCTCCAGATGAGGTCGTTAACCAAAATGTAATTCAGTCAGGCCTTCAATGTAAAGCTACAGTTAACTCAAGGTATGTTAGACGTTATTTAACTCCTTGACCTGTGCGATTTGGTCAGTAACAAATATGGCCTACATGTTGACTTTCCTTTCTGGAGTGTTCCAGAATCCAGACTATCCAAGTATATGAGTAGATTTAATATTAATAGAGGACCAGGACCACATTTGTTTGAAATAAAAGAGTATATAAAATACATTATATTGTTGGGTAAAATATGTAAGATGTAGTCTTAATTTCACCCCTATTTCAGCTAAATGCACTAGTCAATTGAACACCCCCCCCCCCCCATCCTGGGACATGGGGTTTTGACCTAGACCTCAAGCAAATGAGGTCAGGGGGATACTGAACTGGGGGATACTTTTAGAGCAAATCACTCTCCCATTCGGAAGACAATTCACAAGAGACCATTAACCCTGTCACTCCCAACATTCCTGGAGCTCTCTCATTGACGAGTAAAATTATCTGGCATTAGACAGAGTAAAATAATAGAGTATGGAAAATTCCGTATTTGTGAGTGAAAGGGTTAAATATAGCAGAAATGTTGAGAAAACAACAGTTTTCTGCAACATATAATCATCATACTGTAGTGTCAATATAAACTACTAGTGTCAACAAACAGGGATGACTAGGACTAGTTGGTAGGAGTCAATTGACTAGTGCATAAATGTTTGGTAAGAATTTCATGCTGGTAATTTTTTCAGGAGGTAGGAAATCTGGGTTTAGTGATTATAATACTGGAAGTTATAGTAACTAAAGGTTTGGATAGTGGATGATATTGTCTACTGTATGTTGTGAACTTGTGGAAAAAAATTATAAATGCAATACCTCCACTTACAGTACACATTTTGAATAGAACACTGTTCATAATACCGATTTTCTTCTCTCTTTTAGTTCCAGCAATGTAGAAGACTTAGAAGACCCAACAATGACAAGTGATGATGAAGATAAAGAAGTCCTGAACACTGGCACAAAGTTGAAGAAGCAAAAGTCTGGACGAAAGGCAAAATGGAGTGACAGTCTTGTCAATGACATGGTAGACATTATTGTCGATAATGATTACTACAAGAATAAACTCATATTTGTTAATACAAAGAATCAGAAGAATGCTGAAATTTATGGTAGGATCCTTGTGGAGCTCAGAGTAAGAGCTAGTAAAAGAGAAGAAGCTTTGCCTTTTACTGCTGTACAGATGCGTACAAAATTCAAAAAGTTAATTTCAGAGTGCAAAAAGGCAGCACTGACAATACGCACAGCAACAGGAATCAAACGTTTTCAGGAGGAGAAAGGGTATGGGTCTTGGTTTGACCAGCTGTATCCGTTAGTCAAAACAAGAGACTCGTGTCAACCTGAACAAGCAATTGAACCATCAAATGAAAGGGAACTTCCTCAATCTTCAACATCATCAACATCACCAGAAACCATTGGATCTGATGTATCTGCTAATTTATTTGTTCCACTGAAAATAAAAAAAGCCAAGAAGGAAAACCATATGAATGAAGTTGTTGGAATGCTGAAAAACCTTGTTGATAAAGACGCTATGAAAGATTTTATTGCATTTGCAAAGGAAGATGCTGAAAAGTCCCGACAACAGGAGCTTAGAATGATGGAAATTATGATGCAGAGCAACAATCAACCACCCACAGCCCAATTCCAAAATCATGGCATTCAATCTCATCAAGCTAATTTAAATGTTAATCAGGTGTATGGGATCCCTCAGCAGTACACAGAGGAAAATGGACAAGTATATTTTAAATTTTGACTTGTTTGGTGATGAAAACGTTTTTGAAAACTATAGACACAAGTTCAAGTTTTTGAGGTAGTAGAACCGTTTACCTTCACCTTTTTTCAAAATAGTATTGCAGTAGTACTTACCTTCACCTTTTTTCAAAATAGTATTGCAGTAGTACTTGAAGGACTGACAATGTTGTTTTTTTAAAAAATTAAGTACAATAACTGTTACTGTTGTGAAAAATAAAGTAATGCAATAATTTATAATTATGTGGAAGATTTGCCTATAAATGTCTTGTACAGGATAGGAAATAAGTTGTTGTGCACTGAACTACTTAAGATTCTTTGACTTGTTAAAATTTGTAAATAAAACATTTATTTATTTATTTATTTATTTATTTACTTATTTACATGAATTTAACTGTAACTCAACCTCAGATTTATCTGGGAGTACATTGCACTGTTCCAGATCAATACAAACCTTTTGTAAAGCATTATACCAAAAAATACAATTATGTGAAGATTTTAACCCTTTCACTACTCTTGGGGCCTTTTAGTAATTAGTATTGTACTCTGGCTAACACCAGATGATTTTACTCATCAAGAGAAGAAGTCTGGTAGTGAAATGGTTAATCTAACCATAGATTTTAGTGGTACTGTATTTTGTATAGACTACTGTTGTGCTAATAGGCTCCAACAATGAATGGCATGTTTACTAATGAGTCACAGAAGTATAATTGAGTTCAGTGGTAGAACCCTGCATGCCTCTAAAAAACTACTTATAAAGCCCTAAATATAAGCCTAGGAACATCAAACCTTATTAAAGGGGGGGAAAGTGTTGCACACTGTCAGAGTCCATGAAAATTTGACAACTGTGCAATATATTGCATAATTTGGTTCAAGATTTTGGCTTGCAATGGCTAATGTCCAATCAGGAACATGCAGTTGCAATTTCCCTTTCTTTCCATAGCTTCTTTGTTATTGCATTCCTTACTTTATTTGCTTGATTGGCATGTAGGTCAACTATATTTGAACTTGATTTCATCAAAAGGATGTCACGAATGGTTGCACGATCCCTCTTTCCACTAGTGATTGGATCAATGGTCAAATTGAGTTTGGATGGTATTGTGTCACCATTATCTAAGCAGACATTATGAAGCACCATGCATGCTAGTGTTGCCACTTTTGTTTCATAAAGGGTTTTTTTAATGATTTCCTCAATAAAAACCTCCACCTTCCTTCCAACTGCCCATATGCCGCTTCAACAATCATTCGTGCACGGCTTAGCCTGTAGTTGAAATACCTAGTACAGTAATAAAATAATAATATGTAAATAATAATAAATAATATGTATAAATTATTTATACTGGTATATTTATTTATTTATTTATTTATTTATTTATTTATTTAAAATAATAAATAGATAAATATACTGGTGCATTTCATGATAATTGACACATGTGAAATTATCATGAATCACACATGTGAGATTATCGATTTTATTTGTTGTGGAAACATCAGTAAAACACGATTTTATATAATAATAATACCTCTGCTCTTTGGCTAAGAGGGCATTTGTATATGGCATTATCGATTTTATTTGTTGTGGAAACATCAGTAAAACACGATTTTATATAATAATACCTCTGCTCTTTGGATAAGAGGGCATTTGTATATGGCTTCATCATCCATGTTTCAAAAGGGAATGCGGAATCTCCCAGAAGAAGAGGTGGCACATGTACCCCTTGTTCTTGTTGGCTAAATTTTGGTAACAAATTACCATTGGTTGTGTCTGACCAAAGTTTAGTTGACTGTATTATTATTGAGTCATGGGAGTTGCCAGGAAACCCACAACTCCCCCATACAAACCGGTATTTGGCGTCGACGAGTGACATTAGCACAATAGAATAAAAATTCTTAAAGTTGTGATATTCTTTTGAGGCCTCTTGTCCACCAGGAGGACATTTAATTGGTATGTGCAGCCATCCACAGCAGCCCAACTAAAGGGAAACTGCCACAGTTCCTCCATATCCAACATTTTACTTCGGAAAGCCTCATCAGATACTGGCATGTGGCAAGTTACACATTCTTTCCACATGCAACTTACAATGGCTTCATTGACTTCACTTACAATTGTGGACACCGTAGATTGGCCTAAACCAACCATTTCTGCGATAGTATAATGGTAGTCCCCTCTCCCTAGTCGATAAAGACAAAGTCCCCTCTCCCTAGTCGATAAAGACAAAGACAAAGGCCTAGCCGGGTTTCAGGTGGAATGGGCTCTTCACAAACTGTTTCTCGTTCTAAACGATGGCGAATGCGACTCAGGATGAACTGGAATGTACTCTTTGACACTCTAAAGTTTTTTTTGAAACGTTCATCTGTATAAGTGCGCCAAACATTATCCCACCAACCATTGTTCCTTGGTAGCCGTCTGCATGTTCGACGATGGACTTTTCCAAAGTTTTGCGAGAGAAGTAAAATAGCAATTAATAAACACGCCACGATTACACGTTGCCTTCTACAAATTGCAGAGGCAGCCGTCCACAACATTCTCTGACGCCTACGATTCTTTGATATAATCCTTTTCAAAATCAAAGCATTGATATTGTTGTTACCGTGAATCGGCGCCATCTTTGAATATGAATGAATTTAAATTTGGCGCCAAATAAATTAAATTTTCCGCGAAAACAATTAGGAGCGACAATGGAGCGACGTTTGATTCGACATCGCTCCAGAGTCGCTCCAGTGTCGAATTTAATGGTATTTGATTCGGCGCATGAGAAGAGCGACGTTTGACCTAGGCCTTAGCGAGTGCCTTAGCGAAACCACCGACGGCTTTTGCTTCCCCCGAAACAGCCTTTCTAGCAGCCACAACTATGGTGGTTATTATTCCAGCTATGGTGATGGCTATAGTAGATAGGCCAACCATATTTTCCCTGGCCCACTTTTTAAACCTTTCTAGTCTGTTCAGGTCATTGTTTTCCACTTCATCGTTTAAGGTAGACACGGCTTCCGTATGTTTAGGCCTTTCACCAATCCTAATTCTTATGCTGTCTGCCTTTAATTCCGTTGTTTTTCTGGCGCTTTTGTAGAACTGTTTCTTAACAGGGTCGGCTTCGTTCGATGCTTTCAGTATGTAGTGTTCGGCCTGTTTTTCAAGAGCTTTGATCTTATTCATATCCGTACTTTGTGGGTTGAGCGTTCCAGAGAATTCTCTTATTTTCTGTTCGGTTAGGGATATTCCTTCCGCTTGTTCTTGTAGTTCTTCCTCTCTTTCTTCAATCCAACCGTCGATCACTGAGCTGGCTCGTGAGGTTATATCAGCCATCACTTCTTCAGAAATTATTGGGTTGTTGTTGATTTCCTCAATTATTCCCTCAGTCGTATTGGAATGTTCGATTCTGGCTTCCTCTAACAGTTTTTTGAAAAGTCCGACGGCTTCGACTATTTTTTTTTGATTTGTTTTCACTGTACTTAATTCCATCACCATCAGACACGAGAACTTTCACACCATCAAAAAATGCTCCGGTGACGCGACCCTTTTTGTCAAAAGTGAACTCAGTCTGTTCTATCAGGTTCTTAGATGACCTACCATCTTTCTTATTTACTATGGCACCTAACTTTATTCGGAAGAGATTCTTTTCATCATTTGGGATGGAGCTTCTAATTGACCCAACATCACTACCGACGTTGGGCACCCCATCTTCAATACGGGTTACATGTTCAAAAGGTCCGGACACAGGATAGTCCAGTCCGGGGTCCTCATTGTCGTCATGTATGAAGCCCATCTCGTCGATACCATCCCATCTCGTCGATACCATCTTCTTCTCTCTCTCTACCTTCACCATGCTCATCCATTTCAGTGTCAACTCCTCCCTCAGCCATTATATACTAACCTATGTACAGCTCGAGCAGAACAGCCGCAACATTCTCAGAACCGTTATTCCCGCGAACTTTAAAGGTCATCCCGTTGTAAACACCCTTCTGAATCTCAACTTTCGACTCAATGTCTGTGTAGTGCTGTACACTCCCTTTCAGACTCTGTTCAGAGGTAATTGGAAGAGTGCCAATTAGGTTACTCCTTTTTCCATTGTACAGACTTTTCTCGCTTTCGACAGCGTCACATAAAATTTTAACATACCTCAACCCTTTGTTGATGTCCACCTGGTTTGGACTGATCGTCCACTCGCTACCAGTTATCACATCATTCTCATTGAACCCCAAAAGAAGACCCATCTTTCCGAATTCTAACCTCCCCGACGTCTTTATTCTAGAAGTTCCGTAGGGGATGTTCTTTTCGAAGTCAACCGTCCCACCATTCGCCTCCGCTATGGATTTGGTAAACGTCTCTATCCCGTCAAAGTCTAGATAACCTTCGAGAGCATACGTCTTCTTACTGTCAAACGACACTGAGTTGTTTTCATACTCCCTTACGTTGTTATAGTTCCAGAATACCGTCGCTTTCTTCAGCATTATTTGTGTGGCCGAGCCTCTCGGACCTCTCACCACGATGGGCTGTTCGAAGTAGACAGTCTTTTCACCGTTTTCAATGAACAATGTTAACTTCATCATCTGAGTATAAATTAACCCAGGTTCTGTACGTCACTTTCAGGTATCCATGAGTTGTGTTTGTTGTCATAGCCCAACCACTTGACCAACACCATTTTCTTTCCCGCGGTTTTCTTTCTTTTCAGTATTTTCTCGATTCTGTAGACGTCGTACTTCTTGTTCACCGGTGACAGCTCTTCCTCATAGAACTTTCCAATAATTGGTTCACCCTCAGCGTCCTCGATCCCGTAAACGTTTGGATCACCACGAATGACCTTCATTATCTTGACCTCAGTGAAGTTAGCTTCGTAGCCTTTCGTAAATATACTCTTGTACTTTGTCACCCTCACAGCGTCCCCAATCTTAAACTTGGGTAAGGGGTGATCACCAAAATGGTGGCCGAACAATGTATTCCAAACCTGATTCTCGTTTGACTTATCTATGTCATTAGGCTTCAGCAGAATAACACTGTGTTTTGTGTTGTTATAGTTCCAAACGAGGTCGTTTAGGACATCAATCCATTTATACATCCCCTTGGTGTAGAAATACTTCCATATCACAGTTTTTAGTGTTCTGTTAAACCGTTCGACGACCGCTGCTTTCTTGTCTGAGTACGTACTGAAGTACTCAACACCACGCTCCTTTAGGAGGTCCTTCACACCGACTTTGTAAAACTCCTTTCCGTCGTCGAACTGGGCTAGGTCAGGGTAACTACCAAATCGGTCTTTGAACTGTTCCAACAGCTCAGCCAAACCCCCGATCATATTACTCGTGTCCTTCCTGTAAACGGGAACGGTGAAGGCGTATCTACTCAAGATCTCAACAGCTGTTAGGATCCAGTAATACCCCTTGTTCTGGTTCTTGTACTTCCCCATATCAACCAAGTCCATCTGTATCTGTTCACCGAGGTGGCTGACGAACGTCCGTCTGAACTTATGTTTTCTCACAACCAGTTTGTACCTCGTGTACGTGTTTTGTGTTTTCAACCAATCCCGGATCATCTTCCTACTCACATCAAGACCTTCCCCCAATGCCTTCTGGTACAACCGTTCAGCTGACTGATATCCTGTTTTCGGATTGTAGTAGATATCTCTCAGTTCCTGTTCCAACCCAACGTCCCCATCCATATAACCTAACCTTTGTTATAATGAGTAAGACCTTGAGAGAATTTTTCACCAAATATCCATACGCTGATAGAACCAAGTTCATAACTGATTCAGTGTTCGGTCAGTCAGAACCTGGTGTATTCTTCGGACCTACTGATGATAATTCATACGTCTACACTGGCGATTCGGAGTTTAAGAACAATAAAAACTACACCAAGTATTTAACAATAAATAAACCACCGCCAAGATTTCCAAAGATATGGCTTGGTGGTGGTACGATACAGAAAATTCAGGGTAAGAGGCACTGGAAGAGGGACATTGAGGGAAAATACGACTTTTCGGGGTTTGCATATCTGTCAGATGACAATATAGACGACAACCTTAACAATTTCAGGATTTATGTTAACCACCAAGACTTTTTTATGGCAAAATTACCAGTTCTGAACCCAGGTAGTCGGACAGACATCGCGAAATGGTGGAATAACAATGAACCTTATTACCAACTTATAACCGCTGTTTACCTCAGTTCGTACTGCTGTGGCGTTGGGGTAGAACACCTAAAATTCCCAGATGATGTGTATCCAGTAATTACCTCAATTATACGTTTCCATCTATATTTCACAACACGGCGTATACTAAGACGTCTGATAACGGAAACGAAAAGCAGTCTAATGAGAGAGTTTGGCGTGGAAGGTTCTCATGTGATTGACAACATGGCGAATATACCTAGAGAAAAAAAGTTCCTGGTTAATCCTCACTCTGGTTTCAGACACAACCGTCCATTCCATGAGTGGATGTGGCGTCTCAATAGCGATTATAAGACACACTACAGAAGGTTCATACCTTTACGAACAAATGGTTTCACCAAAATAGGTCTGCAGTATCTGAATGAGTCTATCGAGGCTTATGTTTACGCCGTTCTTGGTTCACAGGCTAAAACAAGGGTCAGTATTGTTAACAAAGGTGCTGGCAGTCTCGAAACACAGCAGGGATTCAGAGTTTTAGTACAAGATGCTACCGTTAACTATAGTGTTAGTACTTGGATTTTGAATATGAACGAAGGCAGTATCAGATACTAACGTCACCCAGAATGTAGCTATTAGCCCTGACATGTGGTTAGTCCCAGATTCACTGGTAATATTAAAGAAGAAAATTCCGGGATATAACAACGTACTGAAACGTGCGTCAAAGGGTATGAAGTTTGGTATTAATTCTGAAGTCAACTACCAAGGTGTTTACAAACAACCACCAAAGAAGCTACACCAGGAAAGCGGTTCACACTTGGAAACACTAGACGACAAACCTGACAAACCAGTCGTCCATACACCTGATAAGCCAGTACTTCACACACCTGATACCAGACAACCAGAGCCGGACAATGAGTTGGGAGTGTTGTTGGTCCTAACAGCTACGTTCGGGTATCTGTTCAGTAAATACGTCCTATGATATAGATGAGCCTGTTCTACGGTTACAGCAGGCCGGACATCACCAAGGAACAACTCAAAGCCCCCGACTATAAGGTCATCTTTGACCTAAACGTAACCAGAGCTAGTGATAGAAGATAGGGACGGTACCGAGACCAACTCAGCCATGTTTTGGAGACCTTCTAGTATCATGCCACAACTAAACACCGCCGGCGACCACCACTTCCTTTACCCTGAGGCATCGATAAGAACGGCCTTTTACGCTAACATACCCAGATTCATGTTCACCGATGTCTCAGTTTTCGTTGTGGTAAAGAGGAATACTATAAGACCGGCGTCAAATACCTGGGAGATAATCATTACCAATAGTGACAACAGTTTCGATAGTGACAACAGTCTCGGCAAAAGCCTTGGGTTTAAAGCTGGGGTGAATGACAAACTGTTTATAGATGGATCATCACCAGATAAGCTCCGCGAGTGTACAATCCCAGCGAAGTTCATCGGAAGGAAGATCCTAATATCTGCCCACTGGTTATCTGGGCTTGTTGTGTCACACATTAGGATAAATGGGGAAATATTAAAAGACTCGTTTTTTATCAGTAACATCGAACAAATAGGGAAACCTTATCTGAGTGTGTTCGCATTAAACCACTTTAAAGAGTATTATTCAGACATCAACTTTTACGGTATGAAGATCGTAGAGGGTCGTGTGGGGGGATCTGAGATCGAGAAGATCTGTAAAGAGACCATGGCTGAATACAACCTGTAGTTATATACTTATGAAAAGAAAAAGCGTTATTAGCTTCAACCACATTCGTAAAACCTCCAATCAGCTGAAGTGGACAAACTACAAAAGCTCTCCTCGTATTACCACAAGCTAGCGACTTGTTACAAATGGAAATATACCCGCTTGAAGAGAATAAAACTAATCCTCGAGACGGTCTCTATTGGGTTGACTGTAATTGGAGGAATAGCTGGTGGCGTTACAGCTAACCCGGTGGTCCTCGGAAATATGACCAAGTCGGGGGTATCCAGAAAACTGGAAAACTGTGAATTCGCTCATGTTAGCTATCACAAGGTTCTGACACAAATCAGGAGCTTCCTACGTGGAGTTCAGTACGATGAGACTATTTTTCTGTCTGACGTTTGTGTACTCGACGACATTGTGACTGAGGTCTGCCCACGTTTCGACAGTATGACTACGCGGTACCACAAGACCTACAGTGAGCCTGTTGG
Source organism: Corallium rubrum (assembly GCA_964035015.1). Taxonomy (NCBI): domain Eukaryota; kingdom Metazoa; phylum Cnidaria; class Anthozoa; order Scleralcyonacea; family Coralliidae; genus Corallium; species Corallium rubrum. The sequence goes on along the minus strand of CAXIUP010000192.1, from coordinate 296,609 downwards.
GCCTGGCTGACGGTTTTAACTATCTCTGGCATGTAGACGTCTCGGTTACCTACACGAGCTATCCAACCGTGGAATCCACTAGGAATCCGTTAAGAACATAGATTAGAAACGATTAATCCGAACCGAAGTTTTCCCAATCGAGGGTGATCAGTTTGGTTCCCTTAAGGATTATGTTTTCAGTCATTTCTTGGGTATACCTTTGTATCCACTCGAGATAGCTTTTGGTTACACCGGCTTCACATTCCCGACCTCTTTTTAAGCATTCGCCTGTAACAGGTGTCAACTGAAGCTTCCAGAACTATCAGGGCATCAGGGGTTGGGAGTAGATCATTCAGTTCGTGGAAAACTCTGGAGTAGTTAGAAAACTGTTCGTCAGTCCCCCACCCATTACGCCAACAGTTTTTGGTGAAAGCCAGGCAGCTGTGATGTGTTCGCTCTATGATCACATTCTCCCCCTCGTTGATTAACTCCAGAGCCTTCAAATAAATGCCAATTGTCTCACCGAGGAACCAGGTCATTTTGTACGCCCATCTTTTGGGGTCGGCGTAAAACTTTTCGAAGTATGGATTGTCGTCAACTGGCTCTTCAATAAGGTGGTAACTATTTCTTCTAGCGAATGGTTTAACGAACGTTGTCTTCTCCACACCGATGTTTCCGTCGAGGGCGATCAGCCGGGCACCGAGCTTTGGGTTGGTCATTACTCCGGTTCACAATTTAGACTTCGACCTTTTGTATTTGATATGAAGATCCCAAAGAGACTCAGACGGCCCATACTAGCTGTCTTCCACGGACTCAGAAGAGCTATCAGAGTGATGGGACATTGTGTTAGGAGGAATGATAAAGGGGAGTACTATGTAACTGAATCTGTTGTCTACTGGCCGACAATCCTAGAGGTTCCACAGACGACCTCAGAGATTCCTACAGATCAACCAACAGACGACCTCAGATTCCCCACAGATCAGCTGACAGATAAAATATAGACTAATATATAGATGGCTGACGAAACTAAGTCCGAAACACTCAAGAATACAGAAACCCTGGGTTCACACTTGGAAACCCCTAAGATAACATCAGTAATCAAGACGGAAAAGATCAAAGACCCAAAACGGGTGGCCGCTGGTAAACGACTGGCCCAGATATCGAAGGCAGCCAAGGAGAGGAAAGCCAGGGAGCGGCTGGTGGCTGAAACTGGTCTCGGAGTTGTTGGAAACTGGTCAACTTATTACGGCTACCTAATTGGAACCGCTGGATTGGTTATCGGTGGGGCCCCACTTTATTACAGTATGAGGCAGGAAAAAAGAGAGGTCCAAAGGTTGGAAAACTCAGAGAGAGGAACCGTAGTGAAATCCGAGCCACAAAACGCCGAAACACAAATGACCCAGGCTTCCCCGGTTTTAGATAGTTTTGATGAATGAAACATATAGTAGTATAATGTCAACCGTCAACCGAAAAGAACTGTTGAACGAGCTCTACGACGCTCTCCTGATTACGAGCGGGGCTGTGGCGATTTCCATGACCTCGAAGAAGATATTGAGGGAACCTTTGGGTACTCCTGAGTCGGTAAAAGGTACCGTCAAGCTGGCCCTCGCCGTTGGGATCAGCACGGTTGGGATTAGATATGCCCAATCGAAGGGGTATTTACCAGTTGATCCGTTCAAAACAAAGTAGATGTTCTCTGGGTCGAACTGAGCCAGAGGGCTAAGGGAAAGTCGGGACCGGAAGGCAAATGGATAACTGTGGGATTTGTGGAAAAAAAATTAGTTCTAAGGGGAATCTCAACCAACACATCAGACAAATCCACAACAAGGAGAAAAATTACAGGTGTGAGGACTGTGGGAGGACGTTCACGAGGGGGAATGATATGAGGAAACACCGTGGGAAAGTACACGAATCCGCCGTCACAACATACACGAAGACTGAAACAAGAGTCGAAACTAAGACCTAAAGACTGAAACAAAAGTTGTCACCACGAAACGTCGTGGGTCTAAGGGGGAAAAAGATGTCGAGGATACCCTACGCGGTTACAAAATTAGATACACTAAGGAGAAGACGTTTGATGGGTTAGTGGGGTTGGGTGGTGGTCTACTGAGGTATGACTTCGCGATACCTGTTGGGTTGTAGTTTCCTACTGATTGAGTACGACGGTGAACAACATTGCATACCCACCCGGTGGGGAAGCACGACCGCGGAAGAGGCTGAAGAACACTTCAAGAGACTAAAATGACTACGCTAGGTCACACAACTATCCCCTACTCAGGATTCCATGCTATAGGAGTGATAAAATTTACTGTATAGTTAGGGAATTCCTGATGGACAAGGGACTGATTTACTGAATACCCATTAGTTTATAATGGCTAGTGTAGTTGCTGGTGGACTGTTTAACGCCTTGGCCTTCGCGGGTGCTGGATTCCTGTTTTCAAAGTTAAATCACACCGGATATGAAGCTGAAATTAAAAGACACAACCACGCCCTTGAGCAGCTGGCTAAAGCGAAGGGAAAATGGTATGAAAGTGAGGTAGCTAAAAAGGATAGGATACAAAAGCTCAGACAGCAGCTGTCTGACACCAACGCTGACATCAACACAATGAACCACGCTCTGGATCTGCTGAAAAACAGCCTAAGACAGGCTGAGGCTGTTGGGTTGTCCCAGTTAAAGCCTGAGTTGTCTGACTATTACAAGCCATCGGGTAAGATGAAAGAGTACCAAACCCTGTTTATTGGGTCTGTTGGTCTTGGTTGGTGGGTATCTGATGTCCAAGCTGGTTTTGTAGGGGTTAAGAAGATCTATTAGGATCTAGTTATGTCTGTTTCCTAGTCGAACCTACCAAAAGGGTTGAGGGACCTACCATCTTCAAGTGTTGAATGGGTCTGTAAGCAGATGGAGCTTAAGTTAACAGACCTGACCGATTGCCCGCCCGGACATAGTATGAAACTGTGGTGTGAGACTTGTTCCAGATTTCGTGTACAGGTAAACACTGAGGTGTTCTCCTGTCCAGGGTGTGGTGACACTGAATATGGGTATGTTGTCGGGAAATACCATGCGGCTGTTGGCCCCAAACATTCCGAGCACTCGAGAAATTGTTGGATGAGAAGTAGACTCACTAGAGTCGTTAGGGATAGGTTTGTTGATATAATTCTAGCCGACTTCTCCAAGGTTCTCCATGTGATGATTAGGAGGGATCTGATAAAAGGTCGTAACTTCTCTGGGTATAACTATTACATAATCAGAGGGATTGAGTTATTGGATAGCCTGAAGGATCTCATAACATTGTCTGATAACAATCTGTTTGGGGTTGTGTATAAGGAACTTGGTTGGGAGCAGACCCCGGACAAATTCTACACCGAGTGGTTGGGATGGTACAACACTTAACGGAATATAATCACTTCTGTTATAACGATGAGCTCTGACCGAAACCCTGTCAGGATGCACCAGGACGACGACATGGACCCTGACAGTTTGACTATTCTGATGTAGACCTCCGTCTCTACGAGAGGTTGATTGGTTATGACATAAATCAGTTAGACAGAGCCTTGAGGGGTAAAACCAAATCGTTCAGTTGTGCCGTTGTGTCCCAGTACCCATTGGAACAGGTAAACGTCCTCAGGAACGACGTGGTACAGTTACTACGTCGGGAACTGGCTGAAATGAGAGGACTAAAGTTCGCTGAAACGTTGGTTGTAACGCTTGAAAAGGAGGTGTCTGGTGGGACAACCTACAAAACGGCTCACTTTAACAGCCACATTAAGACTGTAATCAACGGTAATGAGATTAACCAGGACGTTGACGCCACGAATGAAGAAGTAATAGTTAGGATATCCCGATGGATAAGCGAGGGATCTGGCTGGACAGTAAACTCAGTCGACGGTCACTACATCAATCTGACTGTGTACAGTCCACTGGAAGGCTCGTCTTACATTGACCTCCCTAAGGAACTAAAAAACAGTCGGAAGGGTTGATCAACGTTAAGAATAATGATGACAAGTGTTTTATGTGGTGTCATCTGGCTCATAAGTTCCCCGTCTCAAAAAACCCACAAAGGGTGTCTAAGTACCGAAACCACGTTGACGATTTGGACTATAGTGGAGTCAGCTTCCCAGTGACTCAGAAACAGTACAACCGGGTGGAGAAACAAAACGGAATATGTATCAACGTCTTTGGTTATGAAGACAAACTAACCTTTCCGGTTTACGTCTCAAAGGAGAAATTCACTGAGTTCATGAACCTCTTGGTTATAACCAACGGGAACAACAAACATTACGTCCTCATCAAGGACTTTGATAGGTTTATGTACAACAAAACATAGGGAGAGAAAGCACTACTGTATGTACTGCCTCCAATGTTTCAGTTCACCGGAGGTCCTGGGCAAACACAAAGTTGTGTGTATCAGTGTAAATGGTAAACAGGCTATCAGGATGCCTGAAGAGGGTAAAAACGTGTTGAGGTATTGTAATTTCCACAAACAGTTAAATGTTCCGTTTGTCATTTACGCTGACTTCGAGGCGATCACGGAGAAGGTCGACAGACCTGTGGAGGTGTTAGAAGATCCAAACCAAGAAGAAAAAGAGAAAAAACCGTGCATGGAGAAGTACCAAAAACACACCGACTGTGGTTATGGATATAAGGTTGTCTGTTGTTATGACGACAGATACAGCAAGTCTCTCCAGGTGTATAGAGGCCCAAGCGCTGTCAACAAGTTTATCGGAAAGATGTTGGAAGAAGCGGAGTATTGTAAGAAGAAAAAGAAAGATCACTTCAACCAGGACACGGTTCTAACTGCTGCCGACGTGGTGGACTTTAGGGACGCTGGAAAGTGTCACATCTGTGGTCGGGAGTACATAGCAGAAGACGTTAAGGCCCTGGACCACTGTCATGTAACAGGAAGGTACCGAGGATCAGCCCATCAGCTTTGTAACAGAAATCACAGACTAACTGATAAAATACCAGTCATCTTACACAACCTAAGGGGTTATGATAGCCATCTCATCATGGGGGAAATTGGAAAGTTTGGACAGGAAATTAACGTCATCCCAAACAATATGGAGAAGTATTTGTCCTTCATGTTAGGTAAAAACCTTGTGTTTCTGGACAGTCTTCAGTTCACGAGTAGTTCCCTGGATAAGTTGGTTGGAAATCTCCCAACTAACGCCTTCAGATACACAGCTGAAGAATTTGGTGAAAGGTTGAATCTAATGAAGACGAAGGGTGTTTACCCCTATGACCACATGGACAGCTTCAACCGGTTTGGGGAAACGGAACTCCCACCAAAGAGTGAGTTCTACAGTGTACTGAATGATGAGGGAATATCAGACAGTGATTACCAACACGCTCAGGAGGTCTGGAGAGCCTTCGGAATAAGGACAATGGGGGACTACCATGATGTGTACCTGAAATCGGATGTTCTCCTGTTAGCTGACGTCTTTGAAAACTTTAGGAAGACTTGTACCCAGTATTACAAGCTGGACCCCTGCCACTACTTCACCTCACCGGGGTTGACCTGGGACGCTATGTTAAAGATGACGGGAATTAAGTTGGAGCTAATGACTGACATCGACATGTTCCAGTTCATCGAGAAAGGAATGAGAGGTGGGGTTAGCTACATAGCCAACAGATATGGAAAGGCGAACAACCCATACATGAAGGGGTATGACGAAAACGAGGTTGTGAAGTACATAATGCACCTGGACGCCAACAACTTCTATAGTTGGGCCATGAGCCAGTGCCTCCCAACTGGTGGGTTTAGGTGGATGAGTAAGGATAAGCTGAAAAACTTAGACCTGGGAAAATTTCCTGACGACGGTCAAACTGGAATGATACTTGAGGTCGATCTTGAGTATCTCGATGAATTTCACGACCTACACAACGACTATCCGTTAGCTCCCGAAAAGATGGAAATACGGGAAGAAATGTTGTCTGACTATTGTTGGAAAATCAAAAAGAAGTTTGGCGTCAGCATTGGTGGTGTCAGTAAGCTGGTAACCAACCTGATGGACAAGGAAAAATATGTTGTCCACTACAGAAACCTACAGCTGTACGTCAAGCTTGGGATGAAGGTGAAGAAAATTCACCGGGTTTTGTTGTTCGATCAAGCCCCTTGGTTGAAGCAGTACATCGACTTCAACACTGTAAAAAGAACCGCCGCCAGGAACGCCTTTGAAAAGGACTTCTTCAAGCTGATGAACAACAGCGTCTTCGGTAAGATGATGGAAAACTTGAGAAAGCGTGTGGATTCCAAACCAACCTTCGTGTCCGCCAAAATATTCAACGAAAACCTGGTTGCCGTTCACAAAATTAAAGAAGTCCTAACACTAAACCGACCGGCGTACATTGGTATGTGTATTCTGGATCTGTCGAAGACATTAATGTATGATTTCCATTACAACTATGTGTTAGAGAAATACAAAAATAATGCTAAGTTGTTGTTTACAGATACGGACAGTTTGACATATGAAATTGAGGCGGAAGACGTTTACAAAGACTTCTGGGCCGACAAAGACAATTTTGACAACTCGGATTATCCAGAAAGCTCGCCGTACTACAACAATTCGAACAAAAAAGTCATTGGTAAGATGAAGGACGAAGCGGCTGGCGTTCCCAAAGTTGAGTTCGTTGGTCTTAGAAGTAAAATGTATTCGTATTTAAAAGAAGATGGAACAGGTGTTAAAACCGGGAAGGGGATTAAAAAGAGTGTTACTAAGAAACAAATCAGACATAAGAGCTACAAAGACACATTATTTAGTAAAAAACAAATGTTTCAAAAAATGAAAACCATCCGAAGTGTGAAACACAAGCTGGGTAGTTATGAAATTAATAAAATATCACTCTCATGCTTTGGTGATAAGAGATACCTGTTGGAAAACGGGATTAACTCCTACGCGTACGGACATAAGAATATTTAATTAAGCAAAACCAAAACCAAAACCAACTTTCAAACCAAAACTCTAATTTATGGGTTAAAAGCTGATTGGCCGCCGTCCCCTTGCCACCTGCACACAGTTAAACAGTTAATGGAGTAGCTTACATACGGTTGGGTGCACCTGCCCTAACCGTTAATTTCAGATTTCCGATTCGTGAAATATTCATTAAATCCAACAATATGAGGTGTTTTAATGGGACAGTCAAGGCCTATACTATTTCCAATTTATAAACTATCCATTAAATTCAGGCTCTTATGAGGTGTTTTAATGGGACAGTTAATTTCCGTACTTTTTAAAATCCATTTTCGAGTGCTTATACTTTAAAAAATGGAAAAAAACAGTTTACCCTTTCAAACATTTTTTCCCATTAAATTCCAACTTTCTGAGGCTGTTTTTGGCAAAATAAAAATGTGTGCCGGCACCCCAAGTCCTATGCTACTGTCATCGCTCCGTAATCTTCATGCTCCGTTATACAGCTGACATGTTCGATACTTCCATCGAAGAGAAGTATATCTGTAGCCGGGACCACTTTTTTTGCAACATCGATATTCTCTTGCGCCAACGAGGTGCTCGCTTTTGCAATGGCCACATTTACACCTATCAAAAAATAGTACAGGAGAAAAATGAAGGTTATTGTACGCAGCTTTTGGGTGTTATTAAGATTCGTATAGTGCAGTCAGAAATACTAACCAGTCATATACTGTAATTTGCCCTTCATATCTTGCTTCTAAAACTTCTGGGCTTAACCCATCTTCGTCAACGACTGGATCTTCGACTGAGGCTTCTTCATCATTTGCAAGTGGCTCATTTTCATATGGTACGAAGCCATGATTAACTTCTAATATATCGGAATCTTTAGAAACATTTTCTTCGCTGTCACTTTCACTTTCCGAGTAATTTGAACCACTTTCCGTGTAATTTGAATCACTTCCTGACATTGTAACTGTGAAAGCGGCAAAGAATCTGTGAAGGTATTTACGTCACAACTCGTCCCAGGCCTCTGAAAAGTTGTCTCATAAATACGATCAAAATAACAACTAGAAAAGGCGACTTTCTATTTGATTTTTTAAGCTGAACAATATTTTAATACGTATTCTCAATTATGAATATCTCCTCTTCAAAAATATCCAATAAAAATTTTCGTTTCATAGGCACTTTAAATCCACATAAAATTCATCAAAAACGACAAAATCATCGCGAAGTATCTCGTGTGCCGTGCCGTTATAGAGTTATAATGGCACACTCTTGTTTGACTCAATAGCCAATCAGAGTGCGTGTTATGTATCATATATATGTATATGTATATATATATATATATATATATATATATATATATATTATATATATATATATATATATATATATATATATATATATATATATATATATATATATATATATATATATATATATATATATATATATATATATATTATATAGTTCAATCTACAGACACGTGTTTCGCTGTACTACAGCTCATCAGTGTAGCTTGGAACAATCTGAATGAATTTCATCAATTACTTATGCACATGCAATCGTCGGTGACAACCACATGTGGGACAGCATTGGTGAAGTACATTTGGATAGCGTGAAGTGCACATGGGCCCAGTGCTCAAACTTCCACAAGGGTAGTGAGCGTTGCATTATCGCTAATAGGTACCCACGGCAGCTTCACAGAGTGCTCAACAACACCGAAGTGAAGGAGCGTACATAGTTCAATCTACAGACACGTGTTTCGCTGTACTACAGCTCATCAGTGTAGCTTGGAACAATCTGAATGAATTTCATCAATTACTTATGCACCATAGTGGAAAGTTCGTTCTAGCTGCCGCAGGAGATTACCGCAGCGGAAGGCGTATAGGCTACCGCAAGCGCAGTTCCTACAGTAACCTCGAACCAAGGCTCTTTGCTCGGCGCTCTTCCAGTCTTTCTACGGCCGATTCAAGTAGCGGAAGTCGATTACCGGAAGTTGAGTACCGGAAGTCGAGTACAGAAGTCTGGTATTAAATCATACTGCGCGTGCTTACCGCCGTATGGCCGGCATGGGCTTCTTTTGTTTTTTTTTGAGATATTTTTACGAGATTGCGAGAGAAAACCGCGTAAAACAAAAGAAGTCTCATCGTAAAATCAACAGTATATTTTAGCCAGGATATTGCACCAACAGACTTACCAAGTAAAGGATACTGTGGAAGTCAACTTGCGGTAAATGATCCGACGACAATCACGACATTTGGCCAAATAAAAAGATATACACAAGACATTGTTAATATAAAACTAATATTTCATGAACGAGTTCAAGTGGTTTACCACTACCAGGGATTACAAATATATGAGCACATGTTTACGAAATAGCTTCTCAATCGTCTAATAAGTATTATTATATTTATTAGACGATTGAGAAGTACAAGGAGAGAATGTATGTCTGTGTGGTGGACTACCGGTATATACAAAACAATGTTTAGAGGATAAATGGTAACCGAACTCCTTCAGTGGTCTTCCTGCTCATGACTTTACTCCAGTCCTTTCCGGGGCCATAGGTGGCTCTGGAGCTCAAGATTGGCCAGCGATGCCTGGGCAGATGTGACTCTCATCTCCATCATGATATAGTTGTGCAATTCCGGTTACTAGTTTATCAGCTTTAATTACGGTTGGCATTAACCAATCAATTTTGGTTCTAAAATTTACAAACAGATTGACAATAAGAATATTTAACAATTTTTTGGACTTGCATGCAGAAGTTTGTATACGCGTCCGACTATTTCGTACTCGCAAAGGTTTCTATAAGCGTATAGTAACTCCTGCAAGAGCAAATGAATATTAAGGGTTTGTGATAGTAACTTGTAGATTTATACTATATATAGATTGTTATTGTACGATTTGGTCCAAAATCACAGACACAGTGACAAATTAACAATCCGAGTTGTAAGAGAGAATCATGGCAAGTACCTTAAAGCCAAAGTGCTGTTGTTTTGGCCACCTTCCATGCTTTGCGATTTCATGACTGAGTACAAAGACTCGACAACAGATTCAGTAGATCCAAGTGCAAGAGCAATATCTGTGGCAATGCTCATCTCCACCCCAATCATTTCTGATACTAATTCGTCAACATAAAAAGATCTATAATCAAACGTATTTACTATTAGGCAACAGTGCAAGAGCAATTGACTATTAATTTTCATATACTGTAATACAAGGTTATGGAAAATAGTCCACGTGCTTGTATACTTCACTTTCATCGATCCACACTACAAAAGTGTTCATTTTCTGATCATCCAAAAGAAAGGTCGCTTCATAAAGGTTCTGGAGATAGTACTTATCCTTGAAGTAAGAGGATTTAATTCGTGCAAACTTCATCAACTTAACAAGATGTTCTTGCTGAGTTACCAGGGATTGCTCCTTTACCTTATTTAAAATTGAAAATAAACAAAAATTAAAAGCCCATGCAGTAGGTTAAGAGGTTTTTGGTTTTCCAAAATAGTATCCAACAAAGCGTCTCACGACAAACAATTAATATACAACAAAGTGTATTATGACGACAAGAAACGCATACAGACTACAGAGTAGATAGTACAATATACATGTCTCAGGTACCTGACCATTATCTGTCGTGGTCATAAACTTAAGCCATCTGGAAAGAATCTGAATATGCTTAGGTGTCCACAGTATAATCTTCAAGGTGTTCTTTAAGTTAGTCAGGATCTCGTCACTGTAAACACATTTGAGTTTCAATTCTGTGAAATGGTTCTCAGCCAACTTCTTCACGTGTATCAGGGAGCAAACATACTTGAAGAATTGTTTGAAATCTTCTCTACCAAATTCAACAAATTCTTCTTCTTTCTCCAGGGATGGGTAGCCATTGGGCTTGCGGACACCAACCAGGAGATTCAAAATGCAGTCAACATCTGTGCAACCAAGTATAGATTGCAGATTCGATGCACACTTCTTAAAACGACTTGTCAAAGAGACAGACAAATCTGTAGCAAGATTTTTAAGATCTTTTGCAACGTCATCGAGTTGCCGCATTTTCCACTTAAAAATTTCTGATCTTTCTTCCCCAGAGTGGCTGGCTTCAATTCCAACAATCAACCAGCCATCTACTAATTCTTGGCCATGAAAAATATACTTCTTGATATCACTGATGTTAGAACTCAGATGGAAACAGCTCTCAGGAGGAGAATTTACACGTAGTTTTACCAACGCATCCAAGTCTGCCGTAACTTTTGGAAACCACACTGAGGCTTTCCAAATAGGAACACTGAGGCCCTGTAACTGAACAAGATAGGTTATCACTGGCATGAAAACATCAACGCACCCACATAGATCCGCAACGAAATCTTGTCCACAGATTTCCCACTTTCTCAGCTCGAATTTGGGATCATGCTGATGGAACTCTTCGTACGTAGCCATATACACATGAGCTGAAGAGATAAGCTTTGCAAACTCGTGAATCTGTGACGTCGAAAAACGAGTTGCACAGGTACGGCTTGTCAACTGAAGCCTGCACTTCATCTTCTCTGCTTTAGTTCTTGCTTGAACCAGATTTTTTCCCCTTTGAAATATTTGGTGGATGGTTGTGCTTCTAGCGATTAGTCGTTTCATGAATTCTTTTGATTGACCAATTTTTCCTTCGATTACATCCTCTACGGCTAGATTAACCCAGTGAGGCGGATCCCATATTACATCTGTAAACATACACCGTGATTTCTCGAGAAGATCCCAAAGTTTTTTGGCAAACCCTTTCGGTTGATATTGGCCGTCAAGCACCGTTCCCTGCCAGGATGTTCCTATTATCTTGACCAGGCCTGGATAGGCTGTCGTGATGGTTTTAAACATGGTCTCGGCCAATTCTGGGGCACAGGCACCAGTCACACCTCCCGAATCTTCTTCGTCGTCGTCGAATGCATGGTACACTGCTGGTGCCTGGACTACAATTGCCGTCTTTATGCCATTCAACATGGTGGTAATAATTACACCTTGGTTGGTAACACGATGGATAGTTGACTTGTCAGCCAACCCACAGAAATGTGGCGGTAGTAGTGTGTTTGAAAGGGGAGTCAGGAGATATTTTCGATTTCTTTGTCCAGATATACTTCAGCTGCTTTGAGAATCTCGTTGAATTGCTTGTAGCTATGACCAATATCTCCCATGTCGGAGCCGGTCGCAATGTGAGCTGCTACTTGTGTTTCAAAATGGATTGCAGCACACTTGGACTCAACGACCGACAGTGCAACTCTCACAAGTTTCTTTGACACGTTTAACCCCCTTTTGTTCAATTTGTTCTTTGAGTGTTCTGCCTAATATTAAAATGAACAATTATCATTGAAGACCCAACAGTGATTTCACTGATTTGTATGTTTTTCCAAAACAATGTTACTTACAAAACTAATTCGGAATCATCCTCAGAGAAACATGAAAGAAAATTTCATACATGATTTCTTACACTGCTCGGGTCAACATTTTCTGTTGACTTTAGCAGTGTAAGAAATCATGTATGATATTTTCTCTTTACAAAACTATTAAAAGTAACAAAAAATCTCCACACGTATGTACAGTAATGACAGTATTCATTGTCATTGTCCCCATGGTAATTTCATTGATTCCAGGAGAACGGAACTTGTTGAGAAGAATTTTTTTCGACTGTATATACTGTACGGTAGAACATGGTATAGCTGTCGATGTATGTTATTTTCATGTAATCTTACCTTTAAAGCTTCTAGATGTGTTTTCGCATTGTCACCTGTGCAGCCAACATGATTCTTTATCCGGTTCTTCATGCGGAACCAATAGTCATTCTTGCCTTCGATAATCTTACTAACATCTTCGTCTTCAAGGAATAGGCCACTGGATATATTATTACCATATCTACAAAATATAGATTAAAACGGGTGACCAGTTAAATGTGTAACACTTGTAAATGAAAATGATTTCGGTAGTTCCATAAATCTTCAACTTTTTATTATTTGTAAACAGTAACTTTACTTCTTTATATGCGATGAAACAGAATGTCCCTGTTCTTCAATTGTCATTGGATCGTGTCTCTTCAAATGGTTGTCTTTTGAGGAAAGATATTCAAAACAAAGTTGACACCTAACACATCCTTTCTGGCAATATTCAGTGCTGGCAAAGAATCTGATACTCTTGAATTTTCCCGTCAATTGGATTATATTCTCTATCTTACTCCAGTCGGCACCGGCAATGCTGCCTTGGGTATCTTTATCCATGGTGAGTTCATTTACCAAAATTGATATGTCAGGAGGAGTAGGAACCTTTGGCTGCTCGATTTTGGTACATAAATTTTTCAACATAGTAACTACTACATCCATCTTTTGTTCTAGTCTACCATGATCGCCAATAGTCATTGTTTCCTCGAAGGTTTTGCCTTTGTCATTTGGTTCATTAAGTAACAAAGAGTCAAAGGGAGTTTTCTCTTTGTCCTTCTGTTTTTCTGGTAACAAGAGACCATCTTTAATTTGACTAGTACCAATTGCTTCCTTTGTAACTTCCAATTTTCTCAGACAAACACTTTTGTATGCATTTAAGGCTTTTGCAGCCATTGGAGCAGTAGCATCAATGATCTGGATAAGATGCATTTCCATCCCACTATGTGCCTTTGAACGATGCCTTTCTCTTGTTTGCTTATCATTTCGACACAGATAATAGTTACAAGGGGACATGGATTTGTCAGAACTGAAAAAGAAGTGTGATACTGTATATAGCCTGATGCAAACATGAGAGTGAGTTGAGGGAATTCAAAAGTTTATGGGAACACGAGGCGTAGCTGGTAATTGTTTACACGAGTTCTTTCAAATTCACCCAAACACACTTGAGTGTTTGCATCAGGCTATATAAATACTGGGCATTCATTTTCTATTTCTTTAATAAAATAAGACTAAGAAATGTGCACACCCTGATATAAACACTATAACTGACCAATTACAGCATGGGTAAGATGCAACCTATTTTATAATTATTACAGTACACCTCCCACGCACACACATTATATGTATGTATGTATGTGTGTGTGTGTGTGTGTGTGTGTGTGTGTGTGTGTGTGTGTGTGTGTGTGTGTGTGTGTGTGTGTGTGTGTGTGTGTCTGTGTGTGTCTGTGTGTGTCTGTGTGTGTCTGTGTGTGTCTGTGTGTGTGTGTGTATGTGTGTGTGTGTGTGTCTGTGTCTGTGTCTGTGTGTGTGTGTG
>CAXIUP010000192.1:245000-270000 GCA_964035015.1 Corallium rubrum | reverse complement strand
TCCCGACGAATTAATAATAAAGTATTCTATTTTTAGCGCGCTGTGTAATTATAAACAATATGGGCTTGTCGCTTTAAAAGCGAATAACTCTTGAACTAGATCTGGGCCACTTCTAATTTTTTTTGGGCCAGCAAGAGGATAGAATGAGCTTTATTTTGATATATATATATTGGGCCAGCAAGAGGATAGAATGAGCTTTATTTTGATATATAGGAAAGCCGGTTAAAATGAAAATAAGTCACCGCAATTTTTCCTCCAAGTGAATGTGGTGATAGCTTCACAGTTTCGGCATATGCGGATAACTCTTAAACCAGATCCGGGCCACTTCTAGTTGTTCTTGGGCCAGCAAGACGATAGAATGAGCTTCAATTTGATATATAGGAAAGCCGGCAAAAAGTAACAGAAGCCATCGAAATGTTTCCCCCAAAGTCTAAGTCGGCAACCACAATTATTAAAGATTTTTATTTCCGGCGTGCTGTAATTGACAGTTTGGGCTTGTCGCTTTAAAAGCGAATAACTCTTGAACCAAATCTGGGCCACTTCTAATTTTTCTTGGGCCAGCAAGAAGATAGAATGAGCTTCATTTTGATATATATGAAAGCCGCTTAAAGTTAAAAGAAGCTATCGTAATGTTTCCCCCAAGACCATCCCGACGAATTAATAATAAAGTATTCTATTTTTAGCGCGCTGTGTAATTATAAACAATATGGGCTTGTCGCTTTAAAAGCGAATAACTCTTGAACCAGATCTGGACCACTTCTAATTTTTTTGGGCCAGCAAGAGGATAGAATGAGCTTTATTTTGATATATAGGAAAGCCGATTAAAATGAAAAGAAGTCACCGCAATTTCCCCCCAAGTGAATGTGGTGATAGCTTCACAGTTTCGGCGTATGCGGATAACTCTTAAACCAGATCTGGGCCACTTCTAGTTGTTCTTGGGCCAGCAAGACGATAGAATGAGCTTCAATTTGATATATAGGAAAGCTGGTAAAAAGTAACAGAAGCCATCGAAATGTTTCCCCCAAAGTCTAAGTCGGCAACCACAATTATTAAAGATTTTTATTTCCGGCACGCTGTAATTGACAGTTTGGGCTTGTCGCTTTAAAAGCGAATAACTCTTGAACCAAATCTGGGCCACTTCTAATTTTTCTTGGGCCAGCAAGAAAATAGAATGAGCTTCATTTTGATATATATGAAAGCCGCTTAAAATTAAAAGAAGCCAATGTAATGTTTCCCCCAAGACCATCCCGACGAATTAATAATAAAGTATTCTATTTTTAGCGCGCTGTGTAATTATAAACAATATGGGCTTGTCGCTTTAAAAGCGAATAACTCTTGAACCAGATCTGGGCCACTTCTAATTTTTTTGGGCCAGCAAGAGGATAGAATGAGCTTTATTTTGATATATAGGAAAGCCGGTTAAAATGAAAATAAGTCACCGAAATTTTTCCTCCAAGTGAATGTGGTGATAGCTTCACAGTTTCGGCGTATGCGAATAACTCTTACACCAGATCTGGGCCACTTCTAGTTGTTCTTGGGCCAGCAAGACAATAGAATGAGCTTCAATTTGATATATAGGAAAGCTGGTAAAAAGTAACAGAAGCCATCGAAATGTTTCCCCCAAAGTCTAAGTCGGCAACCACAATTATTAAAGATTTTTATTTCCGCGTGCACTGTAATTGACAGTTTGGGCTTGTCGCTTTAAAAGCGAATAACTCTTGAACCAAATCTGGGCCACTTCTAATTTTTCTTGGGCCAGCAAGAAGATAGAATGAGCTTCATTTTGATATATATGAAAGCCGCTTAAAATTAAAAGAAGCTATCGTAATGTTTCCCCAAAGACCATCCCGACGAATTAATAATAAAGTTTTCTATTTTTAGCGCGCTGTGTAATTATAAACAATATGGGCTTGTCGCTTTAAAAGCGAATAACTCTTGAACCAGATCTGGACCACTTCTAATTTTTTTGGGCCAGCAAGAGGATAGAATGAGCTTTATTTTGATATATAGGAAAGCCTGTTAAAATGAAAATAAGTCACCGCAATTAGTCACCGCAATTTCCCCCCCAAGTGAATGTGGTGATAGCTTCACAGTTTCGGCGTATGCGGATAACTCTTAAACCAGATCTGGGCCACTTCTAGTTGTTCTTGGGCCAGCAAGACGATAGAATGAGCTTCAATTTGATATATAGGAAAGCTGGTAAAAAGTAACAGAAGCCATCGAAATGTTTCCCCCAAAGTCTAAGTCGGCAACCACAATTATTAAAGATTTTTATTTCCGGTGCGCTGTAATTGACAGTTTGGGCTTGTCGCTTTAAAAGCGAATAACTCTTGAACCAAATCTGGGCCACTTCTAATTTTTCTTGGGCCAGCAAGAAGATAGAATGAGCTTCATTTTGATATATATGAAAGCCGCTTAAAATTAAAAGAAGCCATCGTAATGTTTCCCCCAAGACCATCCCGACGAATTAATAATAAAGTATTCTATTTTTAGCGCGCTGTGTAATTATAAACAATATGGGCTTGTCGCTTTAAAAGCGAATAACTCTTGAACTAGATCTGGGCCACTTCTAATTTTTTTTGGGCCAGCAAGAGGATAGAATGAGCTTCATTTTGATATATAGGAAAGCCGGTTAAAATGAAAAGAAGTCACCGAAATTTTCCCCCAAGTGAATGTGGTGATAGCTTCACAGTTTCGGCGTATGCGAATAACTCTTACACCAGATCTGGGCCACTTCTAGTTTTTCTTGGGCCAGCAAGACGATAGAATGAGCTTCAATTTGATATATAGGAGAGCTGGTAAAAAGTAACAGAAGCCATCGAAATTTCCCCCCCAAAGTCTAAGTCGGCAACCACAATTATTAAAGATTTTTATTTCCGCGGCGCTGTAATTGACAGTTTGGGCTTGTCGCTTTAAAAGCGAATAATTCTTGAACCAAATCTGGGCCACTTCTAATTTTTCTTGGGCCAGCAAGAAGATAGAATGAGCTTCATTTTGAGATATATGAAAGCCGCTTAAAGATAAAAGAAGCTATCGTAATGTTTCCCCCAAGACCATCCCGACGAATTAATAATAAAGTATTCTATTTTTAGCGCGCTGTGTAATTATAAACAATATGGGCTTGTCGCTTTAAAAGCGAATAACTCTTGAACCAGATCTGGACCACTTCTAATTTTTTTGGGCCAGCAAGAGGATAGAATGAGCTTTATTTTGATATATAGGAAAGCCGATTAAAATGAAAAGAAGTCACCGCAATTTCCCCCCCAAGTGAATGTGGTGATAGCTTCACAGTTTCGGCGTATGCGGATAACTCTTAAACCAGATCCGGGCCACTTCTAGTTGTTCTTGGGCCAGCAAGACGATAGAATGAGCTTCAATTTGATATATAGGAAAGCTGGTAAAAAGTAACAGAAGCCATCGAAATGTTTCCCCCAAAGTCTAAGTCGGCAACCACAATTATTAAAGATTTTTATTTCCGGCACGCTGTAATTGACAGTTTGGGCTTGTCGCTTTAAAAGCGAATAACTCTTGAACCAAATCTGGGCCACTTCTAATTTTTCTTGGGCCAGCAAGAAAATAGAATGAGCTTCATTTTGATATATATGAAAGCCGCTTAAAATTAAAAGAAGCCATCGTAATGTTTCCCCCAAGACCATCCCGACGAATTAATAATAAAGTATTCTATTTTTAGCGCGCTGTGTAATTATAAACAATATGGGCTTGTCGCTTTAAAAGCGAATAACTCTTGAACCAAATCTGGGCCACTTCTAATTTTTCTTGGGCCAGCAAGAAGATAGAATGAGCTTCATTTTGATATATATGAAAGCCGCTTAAAGATAAAAGAAGCTATCGTAATGTTTCCCCCAAGACCATCCCGACGAATTAATAATAAAGTATTCTATTTTTAGCGCGCTGTGTAATTATAAACAATATGGGCTTGTCGCTTTAAAGCGAATAACTCTTGAACCAGATCTGGACCACTTCTAATTTTTTTGGGCCAACAAGAGGATAGAATGAGCTTTATTTTGATATATAGGAAAGCCGATTAAAATGAAAAGAAGTCACCGCAATTTCCCCCCCAAGTGAATGTGGTGATAGCTTCCCAGTTTCGGCGTATGCGGATAACTCTTAAACCAGATCCGGGCCACTTCTAGTTGTTCTTGGGCCAGCAAGACGATAGAATGAGCTTCAATTTGATATATAGGAAAGCTGGTAAAAAGTAACAGAAGCCATCGAAATGTTTCCCCCAAAGTCTAAGTCGGCAACCACAATTATTAAAGATTTTTATTTCCGGCACGCTGTAATTGACAGTTTGGGCTTGTCGCTTTAAAAGCGAATAACTCTTGAACCAAATCTGGGCCACTTCTAATTTTTCTTGGGCCAGCAAGAAAATAGAATGAGCTTCATTTTGATATATATGAAAGCCGCTTAAAATTAAAAGAAGCCATCGTAATGTTTCCCCCAAGACCATCCCGACGAATTAATAATAAAGTATTCTATTTTTAGCGCGCTGTGTAATTATAAACAATATGGGCTTGTCGCTTTAAAAGCGAATAACTCTTGAACCAAATCTGGGCCACTTCTAATTTTTCTTGGGCCAGCAAGAAGATAGAATGAGCTTCATTTTGATATATATGAAAGCCGCTTAAAGATAAAAGAAGCTATCGTAATGTTTCCCCCAAGACCATCCCGACGAATTAATAATAAAGTATTCTATTTTTAGCGCGCTGTGTAATTATAAACAATATGGGCTTGTCGCTTTAAAAGCGAATAACTCTTGAACCAGATCTGGGCCACTTCTAATTTTTTTTGGGCCAGCAAGAGGATAGAATGAGCTTCATTTTGATATATAGGAAAGCCGGTTAAAATGAAAAGAAGTCACCGCAATTTCCCCCCAAGTGAATGTGGTGATAGCTTCACAGTTTCGGCGTATGCGGATAACTCTTAAACCAGATCCGGGCCACTTCTAGTTGTTCTTGGGCCAGCAAGACGATAGAATGAGCTTCAATTTGATATATAGGAAAGCTGGTAAAAAGTAACAGAAGCCATCGAAATGTTTCCCCCAAAGTCTAAGTCGGCAACCACAATTATTAAAGATTTTTATTTCCGGCGCGCTGTAATTGACAGTTTGGGCTTGTCGCTTTAAAAGCGAATAACTCTTGAACCAAATCTGGGCCACTTCTAATTTTTCTTGGGCCAGCAAGAAAATAGAATGAGCTTCATTTTGATATATATGAAAGCCGCTTAAAATTAAAAGAAGCCATCGTAATGTTTCCCCCAAGACCATCCCGACGAATTAATAATAAAGTATTCTATTTTTAGCGCGCTGTGTAATTATAAACAATATGGGCTTGTCGCTTTAAAAGCGAATAATTCTTGAACCAAATCTGGGCCACTTCTAATTTTTCTTGGGCCAGCAAGAAGATAGAATGAGCTTCATTTTGATATATATGAAAGCCGCTTAAAGATAAAAGAAGCTATCGTAATGTTTCCCCCAAGACCATCCCGACGAATTAATAATAAAGTATTCTATTTTTAGCGCGCTGTGTAATTATAAACAATATGGGCTTGTCGCTTTAAAGCGAATAACTCTTGAACCAGATCTGGACCACTTCTAATTTTTTTGGGCCAACAAGAGGATAGAATGAGCTTTATTTTGATATATAGGAAAGCCGATTAAAATGAAAAGAAGTCACCGCAATTTCCCCCCCAAGTGAATGTGGTGATAGCTTCCCAGTTTCGGCGTATGCGGATAACTCTTAAACCAGATCCGGGCCACTTCTAGTTGTTCTTGGGCCAGCAAGACGATAGAATGAGCTTCAATTTGATATATAGGAAAGCTGGTAAAAAGTAACAGAAGCCATCGAAATGTTTCCCCCAAAGTCTAAGTCGGCAACCACAATTATTAAAGATTTTTATTTCCGGCACGCTGTAATTGACAGTTTGGGCTTGTCGCTTTAAAAGCGAATAACTCTTGAACCAAATCTGGGCCACTTCTAATTTTTCTTGGGCCAGCAAGAAAATAGAATGAGCTTCATTTTGATATATATGAAAGCCGCTTAAAATTAAAAGAAGCCATCGTAATGTTTCCCCCAAGACCATCCCGACGAATTAATAATAAAGTATTCTATTTTTAGCGCGCTGTGTAATTATAAACAATATGGGCTTGTCGCTTTAAAAGCGAATAACTCTTGAACCAAATCTGGGCCACTTCTAATTTTTCTTGGGCCAGCAAGAAAATAGAATGAGCTTCATTTTGATATATATGAAAGCCGCTTAAAATTAAAAGAAGCCATCGTAATGTTTCCCCCAAGACCATCCCGACGAATTAATAATAAAGTATTCTATTTTTAGCGCGCTGTGTAATTATAAACAATATGGGCTTGTCGCTTTAAAAGCGAATAACTCTTGAACTAGATCTGGGCCACTTCTAATTTTTCCTGGGCCAGCAAGAGGATAGAATGAGCTTCAATTTGATATATAGGAGAGCTGGTAAAAAGTAACAGAAGCCATCGAAATTTCCCCCCCAAAGTCTAAGTCGGCAACCACAATTATTAAAGATTTTTATTTCCGCGGCGCTGTAATTGACAGTTTGGGCTTGTCGCTTTAAAAGCGAATAATTCTTGAACCAAATCTGGGCCACTTCTAATTTTTCTTGGGCCAGCAAGAAGATAGAATGAGCTTCATTTTGATATATATGAAAGCCGCTTAAAGATAAAACAAGCTATCGTAATGTTTCCCGCAAGACCATCCCGACGAATTAATAATAAAGTATTCTATTTTTAGCGCGCTGTGTAATTATAAACAATATGGGCTTGTCGCTTTAAAAGCGAATAACTCTTGAACCAGATCTGGACCACTTCTAATTTTTTTGGGCCAGCAAGAGGATAGAATGAGCTTTATTTTGATATATAGGAAAGCCGATTAAAATGAAAAGAAGTCAGCGCAATTTTTCCTCCAAGTGAATGTGGTGATAGCTTCACAGTTTTGGCGTATGCGGATAACTCTTAAACCAGATCCGGGCCACTTCTAGTTGTTCTTGGGCCAGCAAGACGATAGAATGAGCTTATATTTGATATATAGGAAAGCTGGTAAAAAGTAACAGAAGCCATCGAAATGTTTCCCCCAAAGTCTAAGTCGGCAACCACAATTATTAAAGATTTTTATTTCCGGCGCGCTGTAATTGACAGTTTGGGCTTGTCGCTTTAAAAGCGAATAACTCTTGAACCAAATCTGGGCCACTTCTAATTTTTCTTGGCCCAGCAAGAAGATAGAATGAGCTTCATTTTGATATATATGAAAGCCGCTTAAAATTAAAAGAAGCCATCGTAATGTTTCCCCCAAGACCATCCCGACGAATTAATAATAAAGTATTCTATTTTTAGCGCGCTGTGTAATTATAAACAATATGGGCTTGTCGCTTTAAAAGCGAATAACTCTTGAACCAGATCTGGACCACTTCTAATTTTTTTGGGCCAGCAAGAGGATAGAATGAGCTTTATTTTGATATATAGGAAAGCCGGTTAAAATGAAAATAAGTCACCGCAATTTTTCCTCCAAGTGAATGTGGTGATAGCTTCACAGTTTCGGCATATGCGGATAACTCTTAAACCAGATCTGGGCCACTTCTAGTTGTTCTTGGGCCAGCAAGACAATAGAATGAGCTTCAATTTGATATATAGGAAAGCTGGTAAAAAGTAACAGAAGCCATCGAAATGTTTCCCCCAAAGTCTAAGTCGGCAACCACAATTATTAAAGATTTTTATTTCCGGCGTGCTGTAATTGACAGTTTGGGCTTGTCGCTTTAAAAGCGAATAACTCTTGAACCAAATCTGGGCCACTTCTAATTTTTCTTGGCCCAGCAAGAAGATAGAATGAGCTTCATTTTGATATATATGAAAGCCGCTTAAAGTTAAAAGAAGCTATCGTAATGTTTCCCCCAAGACCATCCCGACGAATTAATAATAAAGTATTCTATTTTTAGCGCGCTGTGTAATTATAAACAATATGGGCTTGTCGCTTTAAAAGCGAATAACTCTTGAACCAGATCTGGGCCACTTCTAATTTTTTTGGGCCAGCAAGAGGATAGAATGAGCTTTATTTTGATATATAGGAAAGCCGATTAAAATGAAAAGAAGTCACCGCAATTTCCCCCCCAAGTGAATGTGGTGATAGCTTCACAGTTTCGGCGTATGCGGATAACTCTTAAACCAGATCTGGGCCACTTCTAGTTGTTCTTGGGCCAGCAAGACGATAGAATGAGCTTCAATTTGATATATAGGAAAGCTGGTAAAAAGTAACAGAAGCCATCGAAATGTTTCCCCCAAAGTCTAAGTCGGCAACCACAATTATTAAAGATTTTTATTTCCGGCACGCTGTAATTGACAGTTTGGGCTTGTCGCTTTAAAAGCGAATAACTCTTGAACCAAATCTGGGCCACTTCTAATTTTTCTTGGGCCAGCAAGAAAATAGAATGAGCTTCATTTTGATATATATGAAAGCCGCTTAAAATTAAAAGAAGCCAATGTAATGTTTCCCCCAAGACCATCCCGACGAATTAATAATAAAGTATTCTATTTTTAGCGCGCTGTGTAATTATAAACAATATGGGCTTGTCGCTTTAAAAGCGAATAACTCTTGAACTAGATCTGGGCCACTTCTAATTTTTTTTGGGCCAGCAAGAGGATAGAATGAGCTTTATTTTGATATATAGGAAAGCCGGTTAAAATGAAAATAAGTCACCGCAATTTTTCCTCCAAGTGAATGTGGTGATAGCTTCACAGTTTCGGCGTATGCGAATAACTCTTACACCAGATCTGGGCCACTTCTAGTTGTTCTTGGGCCAGCAAGACAATAGAATGAGCTTCAATTTGATATATAGGAAAGCTGGTAAAAAGTAACAGAAGCCATCGAAATGTTTCCCCCAAAGTCTAAGTCGGCAACCACAATTATTAAAGATTTTTATTTCCGGCACGCTGTAATTGACAGTTTGGGCTTGTCGCTTTAAAAGCGAATAACTCTTGAACCAAATCTGGGCCACTTCTAATTTTTCTTGGGCCAGCAAGAAAATAGAATGAGCTTCATTTTGATATATATGAAAGCCGCTTAAAATTAAAAGAAGCCAATGTAATGTTTCCCCCAAGACCATCCCGACGAATTAATAATAAAGTATTCTATTTTTAGCGCGCTGTGTAATTATAAACAATATGGGCTTGTCGCTTTAAAAGCGAATAACTCTTGAACTAGATCTGGGCCACTTCTAATTTTTTTGGGCCAGCAAGAGGATAGAATGAGCTTTATTTTGATATATAGGAAAGCCGGTTAAAATGAAAATAAGTCACCGCAATTTTTCCTCCAAGTGAATGTGGTGATAGCTTCACAGTTTCGGCGTATGCGAATAACTCTTACACCAGATCTGGGCCACTTCTAGTTGTTCTTGGGCCAGCAAGACAATAGAATGAGCTTCAATTTGATATATAGGAAAGCTGGTAAAAAGTAACAGAAGCCATCGAAATGTTTCCCCCAAAGTCTAAGTCGGCAACCACAATTATTAAAGATTTTTATTTCCGGCGTGCTGTAATTGACAGTTTGGGCTTGTCGCTTTAAAAGCGAATAACTCTTGAACCAAATCTGGGCCACTTCTAATTTTTCTTGGGCCAGCAAGAAGATAGAATGAGCTTCATTTTGATATATATGAAAGCCGCTTAAAATTAAAAGAAGCTATCGTAATGTTTCCCCAAAGACCATCCCGACGAATTAATAATAAAGTTTTCTATTTTTAGCGCGCTGTGTAATTATAAACAATATGGGCTTGTCGCTTTAAAAGCGAATAACTCTTGAACCAGATCTGGACCACTTCTAATTTTTTTTGGGCCAGCAAGAGGATAGAATGAGCTTTATTTTGATATATAGGAAAGCCGGTTAAAATGAAAATAAGTCACCGCAATTAGTCACCGCAATTTCCCCCCCAAGTGAATGTGGTGATAGCTTCACAGTTTCGGCGTATGCGGATAACTCTTAAACCAGATCTGGGCCACTTCTAGTTGTTCTTGGGCCAGCAAGACGATAGAATGAGCTTCAATTTGATATATAGGAAAGCTGGTAAAAAGTAACAGAAGCCATCGAAATGTTTCCCCCAAAGTCTAAGTCGGCAACCACAATTATTAAAGATTTTTATTTCCGGTGCGCTGTAATTGACAGTTTGGGCTTGTCGCTTTAAAAGCGAATAACTCTTGAACCAAATCTGGGCCACTTCTAATTTTTCTTGGGCCAGCAAGAAGATAGAATGAGCTTCATTTTGATATATATGAAAGCCGCTTAAAATTAAAAGAAGCTATCGTAATGTTTCCCCCAAGACCATCCCGACGAATTAATAATAAAGTATTCTATTTTTAGTGCGCTCTGTAATTATAAACAATGTGGGCTTGTCGCTTTAAAAGCGAATAACTCTTGAACTAGATCTGGGCCACTTCTAATTTTTATTGGGCCAGCAAGAGGATAGAATGAGCTTCATTTTGATATATAGGAAAGCCGGTTAAAATGAAAAGAAGTCACCGAAATTTTCCCCCCAAGTGAATGTGGTGATAGCTTCACAGTTTCGGCGTATGCGAATAACTCTTACACCAGATCTGGGCCACTTCTAGTTTTTCTTGGGCCAGCAAGACGATAGAATGAGCTTCAATTTGATATATAGGAGAGCTGGTAAAAAGTAACAGAAGCCATCGAAATTTCCCCCCCAAAGTCTAAGTCGGCAACTACAATTATTAAAGATTTTTATTTCCGCGGCGCTGTAATTGACAGTTTGGGCTTGTCGCTTTAAAAGCGAATAATTCTTGAACCAAATCTGGGCCACTTCTAATTTTTCTTGGGCCAGCAAGAAGATAGAATGAGCTTCATTTTGATATATATGAAAGCCGCTTAAAGATAAAAGAAGCTATCGTAATGTTTCCCCCAAGACCATCCCGACGAATTAATAATAAAGTATTCTATTTTTAGCGCGCTGTGTAATTATAAACAATATGGGCTTGTCGCTTTAAAAGCGAATAACTCTTGAACCAGATCTGGACCACTTCTAATTTTTTTGGGCCAGCAAGAGGATAGAATGAGCTTTATTTTGATATATAGGAAAGCCGATTAAAATGAAAAGAAGTCACCGCAATTTCCCCCCAAGTGAATGTGGTGATAGCTTCACAGTTTCGGCGTATGCGGATAACTCTTAAACCAGATCCGGGCCACTTCTAGTTGTTCTTGGGCCAGCAAGACGATAGAATGAGCTTCAATTTGATATATAGGAAAGCTGGTAAAAAGTAACAGAAGCCATCGAAATGTTTCCCCCAAAGTCTAAGTCGGCAACCACAATTATTAAAGATTTTTATTTCCGGCACGCTGTAATTGACAGTTTGGGCTTGTCGCTTTAAAAGCGAATAACTCTTGAACCAAATCTGGGCCACTTCTAATTTTTCTTGGGCCAGCAAGAAAATAGAATGAGCTTCATTTTGATATATATGAAAGCCGCTTAAAATTAAAAGAAGCCATCGTAATGTTTCCCCCAAGACCATCCCGACGAATTAATAATAAAGTATTCTATTTTTAGCGCGCTGTGTAATTATAAACAATATGGGCTTGTCGCTTTAAAAGCGAATAACTCTTGAACCAAATCTGGGCCACTTCTAATTTTTCTTGGGCCAGCAAGAAGATAGAATGAGCTTCATTTTGATATATATGAAAGCCGCTTAAAGATAAAAGAAGCTATCGTAATGTTTCCCCCAAGACCATCCCGACGAATTAATAATAAAGTATTCTATTTTTAGCGCGCTGTGTAATTATAAACAATATGGGCTTGTCGCTTTAAAGCGAATAACTCTTGAACCAGATCTGGACCACTTCTAATTTTTTTGGGCCAACAAGAGGATAGAATGAGCTTTATTTTGATATATAGGAAAGCCGATTAAAATGAAAAGAAGTCACCGCAATTTCCCCCCCAAGTGAATGTGGTGATAGCTTCCCAGTTTCGGCGTATGCGGATAACTCTTAAACCAGATCCGGGCCACTTCTAGTTGTTCTTGGGCCAGCAAGACGATAGAATGAGCTTCAATTTGATATATAGGAAAGCTGGTAAAAAGTAACAGAAGCCATCGAAATGTTTCCCCCAAAGTCTAAGTCGGCAACCACAATTATTAAAGATTTTTATTTCCGGCACGCTGTAATTGACAGTTTGGGCTTGTCGCTTTAAAAGCGAATAACTCTTGAACCAAATCTGGGCCACTTCTAATTTTTCTTGGGCCAGCAAGAAAATAGAATGAGCTTCATTTTGATATATATGAAAGCCGCTTAAAATTAAAAGAAGCCATCGTAATGTTTCCCCCAAGACCATCCCGACGAATTAATAATAAAGTATTCTATTTTTAGCGCGCTGTGTAATTATAAACAATATGGGCTTGTCGCTTTAAAAGCGAATAACTCTTGAACCAAATCTGGGCCACTTCTAATTTTTCTTGGGCCAGCAAGAAAATAGAATGAGCTTCATTTTGATATATATGAAAGCCGCTTAAAATTAAAAGAAGCCATCGTAATGTTTCCCCCAAGACCATCCCGACGAATTAATAATAAAGTATTCTATTTTTAGCGCGCTGTGTAATTATAAACAATATGGGCTTGTCGCTTTAAAAGCGAATAACTCTTGAACTAGATCTGGGCCACTTCTAATTTTTCCTGGGCCAGCAAGAGGATAGAATGAGCTTCAATTTGATATATAGGAGAGCTGGTAAAAAGTAACAGAAGCCATCGAAATTTCCCCCCCAAAGTCTAAGTCGGCAACCACAATTATTAAAGATTTTTATTTCCGCGGCGCTGTAATTGACAGTTTGGGCTTGTCGCTTTAAAAGCGAATAATTCTTGAACCAAATCTGGGCCACTTCTAATTTTTCTTGGGCCAGCAAGAAGATAGAATGAGCTTCATTTTGATATATATGAAAGCCGCTTAAAGATAAAACAAGCTATCGTAATGTTTCCCGCAAGACCATCCCGACGAATTAATAATAAAGTATTCTATTTTTAGCGCGCTGTGTAATTATAAACAATATGGGCTTGTCGCTTTAAAAGCGAATAACTCTTGAACCAGATCTGGACCACTTCTAATTTTTTTGGGCCAGCAAGAGGATAGAATGAGCTTTATTTTGATATATAGGAAAGCCGATTAAAATGAAAAGAAGTCAGCGCAATTTTTCCTCCAAGTGAATGTGGTGATAGCTTCACAGTTTTGGCGTATGCGGATAACTCTTAAACCAGATCCGGGCCACTTCTAGTTGTTCTTGGGCCAGCAAGACGATAGAATGAGCTTATATTTGATATATAGGAAAGCTGGTAAAAAGTAACAGAAGCCATCGAAATGTTTCCCCCAAAGTCTAAGTCGGCAACCACAATTATTAAAGATTTTTATTTCCGGCGCGCTGTAATTGACAGTTTGGGCTTGTCGCTTTAAAAGCGAATAACTCTTGAACCAAATCTGGGCCACTTCTAATTTTTCTTGGCCCAGCAAGAAGATAGAATGAGCTTCATTTTGATATATATGAAAGCCGCTTAAAATTAAAAGAAGCCATCGTAATGTTTCCCCCAAGACCATCCCGACGAATTAATAATAAAGTATTCTATTTTTAGCGCGCTGTGTAATTATAAACAATATGGGCTTGTCGCTTTAAAAGCGAATAACTCTTGAACCAGATCTGGACCACTTCTAATTTTTTTTGGGCCAGCAAGAGGATAGAATGAGCTTTATTTTGATATATAGGAAAGCCGGTTAAAATGAAAATAAGTCACCGCAATTTTTCCTCCAAGTGAATGTGGTGATAGCTTCACAGTTTCGGCATATGCGGATAACTCTTAAACCAGATCTGGGCCACTTCTAGTTGTTCTTGGGCCAGCAAGACAATAGAATGAGCTTCAATTTGATATATAGGAAAGCTGGTAAAAAGTAACAGAAGCCATCGAAATGTTTCCCCCAAAGTCTAAGTCGGCAACCACAATTATTAAAGATTTTTATTTCCGGCGTGCTGTAATTGACAGTTTGGGCTTGTCGCTTTAAAAGCGAATAACTCTTGAACCAAATCTGGGCCACTTCTAATTTTTCTTGGCCCAGCAAGAAGATAGAATGAGCTTCATTTTGATATATATGAAAGCCGCTTAAAGTTAAAAGAAGCTATCGTAATGTTTCCCCCAAGACCATCCCGACGAATTAATAATAAAGTATTCTATTTTTAGCGCGCTGTGTAATTATAAACAATATGGGCTTGTCGCTTTAAAAGCGAATAACTCTTGAACCAGATCTGGACCACTTCTAATTTTTTTGGGCCAGCAAGAGGATAGAATGAGCTTTATTTTGATATATAGGAAAGCCGATTAAAATGAAAAGAAGTCACCGCAATTTTCCCCCCAAGTGAATGTGGTGATAGCTTCACAGTTTCGGCGTATGCGGATAACTCTTAAACCAGATCTGGGCCACTTCTAGTTGTTCTTGGGCCAGCAAGACGATAGAATGAGCTTCAATTTGATATATAGGAAAGCTGGTAAAAAGTAACAGAAGCCATCGAAATGTTTCCCCCAAAGTCTAAGTCGGCAACCACAATTATTAAAGATTTTTATTTCCGGCACGCTGTAATTGACAGTTTGGGCTTGTCGCTTTAAAAGCGAATAACTCTTGAACCAAATCTGGGCCACTTCTAATTTTTCTTGGGCCAGCAAGAAAATAGAATGAGCTTCATTTTGATATATATGAAAGCCGCTTAAAATTAAAAGAAGCCAATGTAATGTTTCCCCCAAGACCATCCCGACGAATTAATAATAAAGTATTCTATTTTTAGCGCGCTGTGTAATTATAAACAATATGGGCTTGTCGCTTTAAAAGCGAATAACTCTTGAACTAGATCTGGGCCACTTCTAATTTTTTTTGGGCCAGCAAGAGGATAGAATGAGCTTTATTTTGATATATAGGAAAGCCGGTTAAAATGAAAATAAGTCACCGCAATTTTTCCTCCAAGTGAATGTGGTGATAGCTTCACAGTTTCGGCGTATGCGAATAACTCTTACACCAGATCTGGGCCACTTCTAGTTGTTCTTGGGCCAGCAAGACAATAGAATGAGCTTCAATTTGATATATAGGAAAGCTGGTAAAAAGTAACAGAAGCCATCGAAATGTTTCCCCCAAAGTCTAAGTCGGCAACCACAATTATTAAAGATTTTTATTTCCGGCGTGCTGTAATTGACAGTTTGGGCTTGTCGCTTTAAAAGCGAATAACTCTTGAACCAAATCTGGGCCACTTCTAATTTTTCTTGGGCCAGCAAGAAGATAGAATGAGCTTCATTTTGATATATATGAAAGCCGCTTAAAATTAAAAGAAGCTATCGTAATGTTTCCCCAAAGACCATCCCGACGAATTAATAATAAAGTTTTCTATTTTTAGCGCGCTGTGTAATTATAAACAATATGGGCTTGTCGCTTTAAAAGCGAATAACTCTTGAACCAGATCTGGACCACTTCTAATTTTTTTTGGGCCAGCAAGAGGATAGAATGAGCTTTATTTTGATATATAGGAAAGCCGGTTAAAATGAAAATAAGTCACCGCAATTAGTCACCGCAATTTCCCCCCAAGTGAATGTGGTGATAGCTTCACAGTTTCGGCGTATGCGGATAACTCTTAAACCAGATCTGGGCCACTTCTAGTTGTTCTTGGGCCAGCAAGACGATAGAATGAGCTTCAATTTGATATATAGGAAAGCTGGTAAAAAGTAACAGAAGCCATCGAAATGTTTCCCCCAAAGTCTAAGTCGGCAACCACAATTATTAAAGATTTTTATTTCCGGTGCGCTGTAATTGACAGTTTGGGCTTGTCGCTTTAAAAGCGAATAACTCTTGAACCAAATCTGGGCCACTTCTAATTTTTCTTGGGCCAGCAAGAAGATAGAATGAGCTTCATTTTGATATATATGAAAGCCGCTTAAAATTAAAAGAAGCTATCGTAATGTTTCCCCCAAGACCATCCCGACGAATTAATAATAAAGTATTCTATTTTTAGTGCGCTCTGTAATTATAAACAATGTGGGCTTGTCGCTTTAAAAGCGAATAACTCTTGAACTAGATCTGGGCCACTTCTAATTTTTATTGGGCCAGCAAGAGGATAGAATGAGCTTCATTTTGATATATAGGAAAGCCGGTTAAAATGAAAAGAAGTCACCGAAATTTTCCCCCCAAGTGAATGTGGTGATAGCTTCACAGTTTCGGCGTATGCGAATAACTCTTACACCAGATCTGGGCCACTTCTAGTTTTTCTTGGGCCAGCAAGACGATAGAATGAGCTTCAATTTGATATATAGGAGAGCTGGTAAAAAGTAACAGAAGCCATCGAAATTTCCCCCCCAAAGTCTAAGTCGGCAACTACAATTATTAAAGATTTTTATTTCCGCGGCGCTGTAATTGACAGTTTGGGCTTGTCGCTTTAAAAGCGAATAATTCTTGAACCAAATCTGGGCCACTTCTAATTTTTCTTGGGCCAGCAAGAAGATAGAATGAGCTTCATTTTGAGATATATGAAAGCCGCTTAAAGATAAAAGAAGCTATCGTAATGTTTCCCCCAAGACCATCCCGACGAATTAATAATAAAGTATTCTATTTTTAGCGCGCTGTGTAATTATAAACAATATGGGCTTGTCGCTTTAAAAGCGAATAACTCTTGAACCAGATCTGGACCACTTCTAATTTTTTTGGGCCAGCAAGAGGATAGAATGAGCTTTATTTTGATATATAGGAAAGCCGATTAAAATGAAAAGAAGTCACCGCAATTTCCCCCCCAAGTGAATGTGGTGATAGCTTCACAGTTTCGGCGTATGCGGATAACTCTTAAACCAGATCCGGGCCACTTCTAGTTGTTCTTGGGCCAGCAAGACGATAGAATGAGCTTCAATTTGATATATAGGAAAGCTGGTAAAAAGTAACAGAAGCCATCGAAATGTTTCCCCCAAAGTCTAAGTCGGCAACCACAATTATTAAAGATTTTTATTTCCGGCACGCTGTAATTGACAGTTTGGGCTTGTCGCTTTAAAAGCGAATAACTCTTGAACCAAATCTGGGCCACTTCTAATTTTTCTTGGGCCAGCAAGAAAATAGAATGAGCTTCATTTTGATATATATGAAAGCCGCTTAAAATTAAAAGAAGCCATCGTAATGTTTCCCCCAAGACCATCCCGACGAATTAATAATAAAGTATTCTATTTTTAGCGCGCTGTGTAATTATAAACAATATGGGCTTGTCGCTTTAAAAGCGAATAACTCTTGAACCAAATCTGGGCCACTTCTAATTTTTCTTGGGCCAGCAAGAAGATAGAATGAGCTTCATTTTGATATATATGAAAGCCGCTTAAAGATAAAAGAAGCTATCGTAATGTTTCCCCCAAGACCATCCCGACGAATTAATAATAAAGTATTCTATTTTTAGCGCGCTGTGTAATTATAAACAATATGGGCTTGTCGCTTTAAAGCGAATAACTCTTGAACCAGATCTGGACCACTTCTAATTTTTTTGGGCCAACAAGAGGATAGAATGAGCTTTATTTTGATATATAGGAAAGCCGATTAAAATGAAAAGAAGTCACCGCAATTTCCCCCCAAGTGAATGTGGTGATAGCTTCCCAGTTTCGGCGTATGCGGATAACTCTTAAACCAGATCCGGGCCACTTCTAGTTGTTCTTGGGCCAGCAAGACGATAGAATGAGCTTCAATTTGATATATAGGAAAGCTGGTAAAAAGTAACAGAAGCCATCGAAATGTTTCCCCCAAAGTCTAAGTCGGCAACCACAATTATTAAAGATTTTTATTTCCGGCACGCTGTAATTGACAGTTTGGGCTTGTCGCTTTAAAAGCGAATAACTCTTGAACCAAATCTGGGCCACTTCTAATTTTTCTTGGGCCAGCAAGAAAATAGAATGAGCTTCATTTTGATATATATGAAAGCCGCTTAAAATTAAAAGAAGCCATCGTAATGTTTCCCCCAAGACCATCCCGACGAATTAATAATAAAGTATTCTATTTTTAGCGCGCTGTGTAATTATAAACAATATGGGCTTGTCGCTTTAAAAGCGAATAACTCTTGAACCAAATCTGGGCCACTTCTAATTTTTCTTGGGCCAGCAAGAAAATAGAATGAGCTTCATTTTGATATATATGAAAGCCGCTTAAAATTAAAAGAAGCCATCGTAATGTTTCCCCCAAGACCATCCCGACGAATTAATAATAAAGTATTCTATTTTTAGCGCGCTGTGTAATTATAAACAATATGGGCTTGTCGCTTTAAAAGCGAATAACTCTTGAACTAGATCTGGGCCACTTCTAATTTTTCCTGGGCCAGCAAGAGGATAGAATGAGCTTCAATTTGATATATAGGAGAGCTGGTAAAAAGTAACAGAAGCCATCGAAATTTCCCCCCCAAAGTCTAAGTCGGCAACCACAATTATTAAAGATTTTTATTTCCGCGGCGCTGTAATTGACAGTTTGGGCTTGTCGCTTTAAAAGCGAATAATTCTTGAACCAAATCTGGGCCACTTCTAATTTTTCTTGGGCCAGCAAGAAGATAGAATGAGCTTCATTTTGATATATATGAAAGCCGCTTAAAGATAAAACAAGCTATCGTAATGTTTCCCGCAAGACCATCCCGACGAATTAATAATAAAGTATTCTATTTTTAGCGCGCTGTGTAATTATAAACAATATGGGCTTGTCGCTTTAAAAGCGAATAACTCTTGAACCAGATCTGGACCACTTCTAATTTTTTTGGGCCAGCAAGAGGATAGAATGAGCTTTATTTTGATATATAGGAAAGCCGATTAAAATGAAAAGAAGTCAGCGCAATTTTTCCTCCAAGTGAATGTGGTGATAGCTTCACAGTTTTGGCGTATGCGGATAACTCTTAAACCAGATCCGGGCCACTTCTAGTTGTTCTTGGGCCAGCAAGACGATAGAATGAGCTTATATTTGATATATAGGAAAGCTGGTAAAAAGTAACAGAAGCCATCGAAATGTTTCCCCCAAAGTCTAAGTCGGCAACCACAATTATTAAAGATTTTTATTTCCGGCGCGCTGTAATTGACAGTTTGGGCTTGTCCCTTTAAAAGCGAATAACTCTTGAACCAAATCTGGGCCACTTCTAATTTTTCTTGGCCCAGCAAGAAGATAGAATGAGCTTCATTTTGATATATATGAAAGCCGCTTAAAATTAAAAGAAGCCATCGTAATGTTTCCCCCAAGACCATCCCGACGAATTAATAATAAAGTATTCTATTTTTAGCGCGCTGTGTAATTATAAACAATATGGGCTTGTCGCTTTAAAAGCGAATAACTCTTGAACCAGATCTGGACCACTTCTAATTTTTTTTGGGCCAGCAAGAGGATAGAATGAGCTTTATTTTGATATATAGGAAAGCCGGTTAAAATGAAAATAAGTCACCGCAATTAGTCACCGCAATTTCCCCCCCAAGTGAATGTGGTGATAGCTTCACAGTTTCGGCGTATGCGAATAACTCTTAAACCAGATCTGGGCCACTTCTAGTTGTTCTTGGGCCAGCAAGACGATAGAATGAGCTTCAATTTGATATATAGGAAAGCTGGTAAAAAGTAACAGAAGCCATCGAAATGTTTCCCCCAAAGTCTAAGTCGGCAACCACAATTATTAAAGATTTTTATTTCCGGTGCGCTGTAATTGACAGTTTGGGCTTGTCGCTTTAAAAGCGAATAACTCTTGAACCAAATCTGGGCCACTTCTAATTTTTCTTGGGCCAGCAAGAAGATAGAATGAGCTTCATTTTGATATATATGAAAGCCGCTTAAAATTAAAAGAAGCTATCGTAATGTTTCCCCCAAGACCATCCCGACGAATTAATAATAAAGTATTCTATTTTTAGTGCGCTGTGTAATTATAAACAATATGGGCATGTCGCTTTAAAAGCGAATAACTCTTGAACCAGATCTGGGCCACTTCTAATTTTTTTTGGGCCAGCAAGAGGATAGAATGAGCTTTATTTTGATATATAGGAAAGGTGGTTAAAATAAAAAGAAGTCACCGAAATTTTCCCCCCAAGACCGAAGAGCGAGTAGTTTCTGGTAAATCGTTATTTTTCCCATTATAAATTCTTCAAAAAAAACGCCGTTAATCTTGGGCCAGATAGATGGAATAATAAGGTTTAATTTGGTGTATCGTGTGTGCCGATCGGTTGATTATTGAAGGAATTATTGAAGGTGAAATATTTGCTTTGCGAATGTGGTGATGAATCTGGTGATGAATCTGGTGATGAATCTGGTGATGAATCCGAGGATGAATGTGGTGATACATTCACACTGGTTATTTAGCGTGTCGAAAAGATTTCACGTGACTGCGGTATCTTTCCTTGAAGTTATTAGCCGTTATTCCGAGGTATTTCTTTATCTCTCCGTTGTCGCTCGTCGTAACTTCAGCCTGGTAGACCACGCTCTTTGCTAAACAATTTCCAGGGATTGGGCACTCGGTTGGTCGTTGGCAGTTGCATGTGCGTGATTCGTTGTTCATGTTTGTGCGTATTGTGGCGTTTTTTTTGTCAGTGTGCGGTTGTTGTGTTTGCGAATGAAGCTCTTCATGTTTTCTGTGCCGCTGTATCTAATGCGTATTGTGTGACGGTTGAATAGTGTGTGTAGTTTGTGTGATGGTGGAAAGTGTTTGTCAATGAGTTGTAAAAATTCTCGTGCTACGTTTGTCCTGACGTTTTTGTTGTAAGGCGGGTTATACCATATCACGTTGCGTCGTCTGTTTCGTCTGTGTGAGTTATTTCTGTTCTCATTTGTTTCGTTGCTTGGTTCGTATGTTAGGTTTGTGTCGAAATTGCTTTGTTCAAGGGCGTCATTGTATAGTGGTGCAGCTGTGTTAAACGTTTCCTGGTCGCATGATAGTTTGTTGATTCGTTTGTTAATCGATGCTGGTAATTGTCGGATGATACATGGTGGGTGGTTTGATAGACGGTTGATGTAAAGTGGTTCGTCATTAGGTTTTCGGTAAGGTTTGTAAGTGCCGTTTGTTAGGTCAAAAGTTACGTCGAGAAAGTTCACAGTCTTCTGGTTAGCTGTCGCAGTTATCTTTAGGCCAAGAGTTTCGAAAAAGCTCGTTATATCCTTCCTTGCTTTGTCGGCCAATCCCCCTGATGTAGTCTTAAGCGCAGCCAGGCCGTCGTCTCGGTACAGACCAAAATTCATCCCAAATCGTTTCTTCAGCGAGTCTAGAACAAATAGCCCGACCAGTTCGCATATTTCAGCTCCGTCGTAGCTGCCCATTGTAACGTCGAATGTAGTTGCGTTGTTTGTTTGTTTTCGTCCAAGCTTGTCCGTTGTGAAATAGGAGTGATTTCAGTGCGTATTTTATTATTCTGATGTCGTTGTCAGAAATTGGAGTGTATTGCTTGCCCCAAGTGATCGCTCTGTCAAGTAAATCTTCTGTAATCGACGGGTAGAAATCAACTATGTCAAATGAGAGAAATGTGTGTCTGTTTTTATTTTCTAAGTCGGTGAACCAAGCAATTGTTTCATCGGAATTTTGCCACTGGTTTGCACGCGTCTGGTTTCGGATTTCGGTGTTAATTTTGTCGAGTATGGTTTTACTCACTTTACCGGGGTCACTTTTAGCGGGATTTATCAGACGACACTTTGTATTGTTCTCGAAATCACGCTCCTATTTATAGTAGAGCGCTCTTACTGGCTTGATATCAATAACGTGAAAATGCAACAGATCCGGTTCAACTATTCGTTAAAAAACACTGGTTTACCTACACACGACGACTACCGAAGGAACATCATAAACAAAACCGAAAGTGTCATCCAACGAATGCGATGGAAAGCCCCCATTCCTACTTAAATGGCAACAACGATAAAGCTGACAGGACGCCAACTTTTGGTTTGAAATCCAAACAAAGCTCACCACCCGTATCAGAGTTGAGAGCTTTTGAAGAAGACGTTACCCAAATGATTGAGAACATTCAGTTTAGAAACGTGAACGATCAGTTTATGAGCTCCTTAGAAAACGACAAGCGAAGAATAAAAGCATCACCCAATCTTTTGGTTTTCGCCGACAAAACGCGAAATGTTTACGAGATGAGCACACATGACTACAACAAACTGCTAACTGAGAACGTAACAAAGACATACAAGCTGGCACAAGACGGAATGGAATAATTGACGACATAAAGCATGATTTAAAAGATATTGCAGACGGGCTGAAAATCACTAGCCGTATAGAACCGATCGTACGAACACCAACCTTCATTTCCTTAAAAGACCATAAGGATGATTTCGAGAACAATACAAAGTGTCGTCTGATAAATCCCGCTAAAAGTGACCTCGGTAAAGTGAGTAAAACCATACTCGACAAAATTGACACCGAAATCCGAAACCAGACGCGTGCAAACCAGTGGCAAAATTCCGACGAAACAATTGCTTGGTTCACCGACTTAGAAAATAAAAACAGACACATTTCTCTCATTTGACATAGTTGATTTCTACCCGTCGATTACAGAAGATTTACTTGACAGAGCGATCGCTTGGGGCAAGCAACACACTCCAATTTCTGACAACGACATCAGAATAATAAAACACCCACGGAAATCACTCCTATTTCACAACGGACAAGCTTGGACGAAAACGAACAACGCAACTACATTCGACGTTACAATGGGCAGCTACGACGGAGCTGAAATATGCGAACTGGTCGGGCTATTTGTTCTAGACTCGCTGAAGAAACGATTTGGGATGAATTTTGGTCTGTACCGAGACGACGGCCTGGCTGCGCTTAAGACTACATCAGGGAGATTGGCCGACAAAGCAAGGAAGGATATAACGAGCTTTTTCGAAACTCTTGGCCTAAAGATAACTGCGACAGCTAACCAGAAGACCGTGAACTTTCTCGACGTAACTTTTGACCTAACAAACGGCACTTACAAACCTTACCGAAAACCTAATGACGAACCACTTTACATCAACCGCCTATCAAACCACCCACCATGTATCATCCGACAATTACCAGCATCGATTAACAAACGAATCAAGAAACTATCATGCGACCAGGAAACGTTTAACACAGCTGCACCACTATACAATGACGCCCTTGAACAAAGCAACTTCGACACAAACCTAACATACGAACCAACCAACCAACCAACCAACCAACGAAACAAACGAGAACAGAAATAACTCACACAGACGAAACAGACGACGCAACGTGATATGGTATAACCCGCCTTACAGCAAACACGTCAGGACAAACGTAGCACGAGAATTTTTACAACTCATTGACAAACACTTTCCACCATCACACAAACTACACACACTATTCAACCGTCACACAATACGCATTAGCTACAGCTGCACAAAAAACATGAAAAGCTTCATTCGCAAACACAACAACCGCACACTGACAAAAAAACGCCACAATACGCACAAACATGAACAACGAATCACGCACATGCAACTGCCAACGACCAACCGAGTGCCCAATCCCTGGAAATTGTTTAGCAAAGAGCGTGGTCTACCAGGCTGAAGTTACGACGAGCGACAACGGAGACATAAAGAAATACCTCGGAATAACGGCTAATAACTTCAAGGAAAGATACCGCAATCACGTGAAATCTTTTCGACACGCTAAATATGCCTATGACACTGAGCTATCCAAGCACATTTGGAAGCTTAAGGAGAGAAATCGTGAATACGAGATCAAGTGGTCCATTGTCAAGCATGTTGCGGCCTACAAAGTCGGTCAAAAACGATGCACTTTGTGCTTAGAAGAAAAACTCTTGTTGATGAAAGCAAGAAATAAACACTTTTTAAATAAACGAACTGAATTCTTTGCGAAGTGCAGACATGTAACGAAACACCAACTAAACTAATGACGTAATTAACCAATGTAATATAATATATAGTAGACCTTGTAATCTGTTAGTTGCCTGAAGATCGCGTAAGCGTGAAACTCTGAGTAGCGACTCAGCATTAAAAGTTAAATTATATATATATATATATATATATATACCAGTGTGAAGGTATCACCACATTCATCCTCGGATTCATCACCAGATTCATCACCAGATTCATCACCACATTCGCAAAGCAAATATTTCACCTACAATAATTCCTTCAATAATCAACCGATCGGCACACACGATACACCAAATTAAAGCTTATTATTCCATCTTTCAGGCCCAAGACTAACGGCGTTTGTTTGAACAATTTATAAAGGAGAAAAAGAACGATTTACTACAAACTACGCGCTCTTCGGTCTTGGGTGGAAAATTTCGATGACTTCTTTTCATTTTAACCGGCTTTCCTATATATCAAAATGAAGCTCATTCTATCCTCTTCCTGGCCCAAGAAATATTAGAAGTGGCCCAGACCTGGTTCAAGAGTTATTCGCTTTTAAAGCGAGACGCCCATATTGTTTATAATTACACAGCGCGCTAAAAATAGAATACCTTATTATTAATTCGTCGGGATGGTCTTGGGGGAAACATTACGATGGCTTCTTTTCATTTTAAGCGGCTTTCATATATATCAAAATGAAGCTCATTCTATCTTCTTGCTGGCCCAAGAAAAATTAGAAGTGGCCCAGATTTGGTTCAAGAGTTATTCGCTTTTAAAGCGACAAGCCCAAACTGTCAATTACAGCGCGCCGGAAATAAAAATCTTTAGTAATTGTGGTTGCCGACTTAGACTTTGGGGGGGAAATTTCGATGGCTTTTGTTATTTTTTACCAGCTTTGCTATATATGAAATTGAAGCTCATTCTATCGTCTTACTGGCCCAAGAAAAATTAGAAGTGGCCCAGATTTGGTTCAGGAGTTATTCGCTTTTAAAGCGACACTCCCAAACTGTCAATTGCAGTGCGCCGGAAATAAAAATCTTTAATAATTGTGGTTGCCGACTTAGACTTTGGGGGAAAGATTTCGATGGCTTCTGT
>CAXIUP010000192.1:225000-240000 GCA_964035015.1 Corallium rubrum | reverse complement strand
CATATTAAATGGCACGTACAATACAAGTGCATGGCAATACAGTTATAGAAACACAGCTTAATTCATTCAATCACTGTGCTTGCTTTCAAAATTTTATTTTATAAATAATGGTTAAAAGTCATTTTTTTATGATAACTCATACTTTTAGGAGGCTGAGGATTATGGTGGACCTAGGAAAGAGTTTTTTCGACTGGTTTTAAAGGAAATAAAAGAGGCCTACTTTGATGGTGGCTTACGAGAACTGCTGAGGGAAAAGTATTTTGCTATTGGCATCATATTAGGTATGTCTATTAACTTGTTATTTACTGTGATTATTTGAAGTATACTGTAGCAAAAGTAAATATTAACTATTTATATTGTAGGCTAAAATCGGTTTTCAATATTTTAGCATGTGTCAGACCTTATAATGAGATACTATTTTTACTCATTATTATAACATAATAACATTAACTCTAGATTCCAGTTTACTTTTGAAATCCAATACATCTAATTGATTGGAATGTCCAGAGTGTTCCAGAGCTAGCTAGCCTAGCTTTTTCTTCACTTAAATCAACAACTATGACAAATAAATTCCCTCTGTCAGTCTCCATTATTTAGCTAAAGGAATTCAGTTCAAAATATAATAAACATTACAACGAATTTTGCATATTTCGCTAACTAGTCTCCAACCTAGTCAGCAAACTGAAATCGAGAGTAACGGTAAAAACATCAGTGTTGACATTTTGAAATCAAGGTTGCATTTGTAATCATTATTTTTAGTTTAGGATGTATTATGGTAATTGCATTGCTCCTTTAAAATACCCTTTTTAACTTTTGAGGTCTAAGTATTGCTCAGAATGGGAAGATTCCTCATTTCCTTGGGGAAGACACACTGAAGGAAATTTTTTCTAATGAGGATTCATCTAAACCATGCATTACTGAACTGCAAAATGGGCTGAAGAAGGTTGGAATATACCAGGTGAGTTTTTGTAATACACGATTGTTTTATCTGGCAAAGGAACAGGCCAAGCCAGATTGGACCAGCCTAAGCAGGAAATGAGTAAATTATGTGTTGTACTATATTTATATGGTGTGCTGTTCACAAAGTGGTTTTAGTTTCACATTTTATTACATCATTACCAACATTCCAGTGCTATACAGTTCATATTTCACCAAAACATACCAACATCAGTGTAATATTTATCTGACCAGCAAGACCATTATCTTTCAGCTTGGATGCCAACTCCCCATCTTATTACATCTATTAAAACCAGGACCTTCCCATAATCTGACAGTAAGGAACTTATCAGTCTTGTTCAAAGCAGAATTCAGTGAAGAAGGTTCCAATAAAAGGAAGTTTGAGAATGAAGTTTATTCCCAGTTCATGAAATATATTAGAGAAGTTGCCAGTAAGTATGTCTAAGGCATAGGTTATTTAAAACATTTTAGGAAACCCAATCCCCTGATAATGATTTATGATTACTGTATAGTGATGACAACTTTATTTTACTAGGGTAACCTGTCAGTAAAAAAATTACCTGGTGACAAATTGTAACAATAAGAGATAATTTGAAACACCACATGTATTATTTATTGCTGAGCTTTCAACCTGTTGACTCAGGCCTTCATCGAAGCAATCTGCCAACATTGCCTTGGCTCACGTCATATAAACTAACAACCGAACAACGAAAAATCATGCAAGATCACAATGGCGTAGTACATTTATTCTAATAAATTGAATTACAAGCGTTTCAAGATTGACTGCCAAAAAGAGACTAAGTACATGCTACTAATATTAAACTATTTACAAATCAAGTGTGATAGATCCCACAGTGTAAATTCAAAAGGGTGTTAAATGTTGAACATGTGTTGAGTGACGTGGTCAAGGTTAGGCACCAACAACTGTACTGTAGAAGTGAAAAACTGCCCCCCTCCCAACTGCCCTCCCCCCATTTAGACACTGTATCACGGGCATTTTCTATTCACACAAACATTTCATTAATCGTTTTCAGGTAGAAGAAGAAGTGGTGTGTAGAGGAACCAGTTTTGGGTTTTACAATCCATCCAAATATCATATTCATCGAAGCAACAACAAGTTTCCTGCCAACAGCCAACACATGCATTTGTTGCCTAAAACTACCACATCATACACACCAAATTCCCTTACCCACGTCCCAACAGCTTTTCTCCCTCTATGACCTTGCATTTTCAAATGCCTTTTTTGGTAAAATATAAGCATATACAAAGCACAGCAGTTATTAAAGCATTATAAAATGTTTGTTTTGTTGAAATTATGGAATCAGTGAACCTTATTTTACAACATTATTTAGAAATCTCTTTGACTCATATGTTACAGTATATGTACAATAATTATAATGTTTATATACATACTATAGAATCTTGAAAGTAACTGGGGGCGGCTACTTTAGTACTTAGTTGTTTTTGCTTTCAAAGAAGAAATCTTCGTTTAACCCATTAAGGGGCAAGGGCACACTTACACTTTATTATTTACACGTTATTTACGATTTTATTCACAGTAGTGATGAGCACTGATGTGTCCTTAATTGCCCCTTAATGGCTTAACAAAAAGGTAAATCATTCCTTTGTCCTTAACCCATAATCATTGATCTGGTACAAAACAGACTACAGGTAATTACCAATGATGAGGTTGATGAGTAGATATAACTATGATGACAATTCTTAAAGAAATCACTGACAGAGGTTGGGTGGGGGTGGTGGTGGTGGTGGTGGGGAGTTACTAAATTATCGGCAGCTTCATTTTGTTTATTCTTAAAACTATGGCTACTTTTTGACGGGCATAGACTTTTGGAGTTTGATTATTTTCAAGATTCTACAGTATAATTGCAAGACTCATTTTAGTTGGTTTAGTAACACAGTTGATAGTAAATTTAGATTTAAAACAATACATTTATCTTGCAATAATATGACTTTTGTTCCATAGTTTTTTGCCTAATACTGTACATGTATATGGGCCAAGTTTACAAATATCCAACTATATAACTTGTACAAATTAAATATCATACCTTCTAATGATATCAAGTGCTTTGATATAATTATCAATCCCATGGTTAGATGTGGTCCATTCCTGGGAATTTAGTTCAGTCTGACAAATGTTTGGCAGTGTGGGGAGCAATGGAAGGAACACTGGCCGTTCACCTTCTGGCTGTTCTTCATTACCGTCTTCAAGGCCTTCGGCTCCAAAATTATCCAGGTCAGGAATCCCATTACTGTCAAGCCCTACTGGATTACTGACTTGGCCTCTTAGCCATAACTGCAGTGGTGTTGACCTGGTTGTGCGCATTCTGTGGCGTTCCCAAGCTTTTCTCCACAATTCTAATTTGTTGTTGACCATTGGCAAAAATGTGTAATGAAGTGCAGTGAGGTGGGAATCATTGAGAGGATCCAGGATGTTGTATTCCTCCATGAAGTAAAATAGCTGGTAGAAAAAACTTAAGACTCCATCGAAAACATCTCTCCATAAGCGCTCAATCCGCTGGTTGTGTGTACTCTTTCCAGCTACAATGCTTCCACGGTTTGTGCCTCTATTTTGGATCATAAATTGAGCAATTCCTACATTCTCTAGGCCTTTGTCGGTTCTCACTCTACTAGGGAGGCCGTACTTGTTTACTGCATTCACAAAGCATGAGAGAACAGTTTCAGCCTTGTTATTGTCAGAGCAATTCAACATGACAGGTAAGCGCTCAGGTACTTTAATGCCTGGGTCCAACAACTAAGTAGACCCAGACCTATGCGCGGTCCTGGCACGGCATATTCGATAAATTTGGCGCAGAGCCGTATTTTGTCAACAGGCCTGTTTCAACAACAACCACTGCAATCATTTGTATTAAGAAAGATCAGAACCACAAACTTTGGACCATAAAACTGCGAACGGCTGGATATTTATGGAACGTTACATCTTAAGAAATTATCGGTGAAAAGAAACATTCCTTTTTCTTGCGGTTTTACGTTGGATGAAGTGATCGAAAGCCTGCGTGGAGTTGTGGAACGTGATGAGGCTTCGTGTCAAATATTAAAAGCTAAGGTAAGGCAAGAACTAAACTTCCTCTGAAGTTTTTACTTGGATAATAATACACATGAATACATAATAAACGAAAAATAATAATGTGGCAGAGCAGCTGTTTCTGTTGCAGATCGACGGTCTTGGAAGCCCGAAGCTCGATTTCAAACCATTATTGTATAAAATATACAATAATGAATATAAGTTTATATTAAATTTTACAAAATACTGAAAATAGTGTGACACTGACATCTTTCTTATAGTTTATACATTATAATTCCCTATTGCTTGTTAATTTTGATTAACCATTACTTTAATAAATAAAAAGAGAAACGACAACAGTGGGGAACAAATGTCCCCACCAAGCTTTTCAGTATTTTATTTGAGAAATAAGGATTATATACACATGT
This sequence comes from Corallium rubrum, assembly GCA_964035015.1. Classification (NCBI taxonomy): domain Eukaryota; kingdom Metazoa; phylum Cnidaria; class Anthozoa; order Scleralcyonacea; family Coralliidae; genus Corallium; species Corallium rubrum. The sequence continues at coordinate 235,572 of CAXIUP010000192.1, read as the reverse complement.
ATATAAAGTATAATTCATTCATACTGTATATAACTATATACATTTAAGCTTATTTCATAATTATAAATTATACTACAGAGTAAAGCTTGAACTGGTTGCCAAATCTTGCTGCCAAATATGATTTCATCTTGACATCTTTCCAACATGCAGTACATGTAAATGGATAAGCTACAGTAGTTATCACTGATTATTAATTTCTTATAAGACCTAATACTTATTTGACTTTACCACACAGAAAGGCTTAAACTGGCTGCCAAAAGACACAATATCTTTGCAACTTGCTGCCGAAAGACGATTCATCTTGACAGCACAAGAGTTGCCACCACTACTGTGCAGTTTTACAGTTATTTAAATATTAATTATACAGTAAATAAAAAAGCTAGTTGTTATTGATTATTGATTTTTTATAAGACCTAATACTTATTTCACTTTAAGTTTTACATTATACCACACAGTAAGGCTTTAACTGGCTGCCAAAAGACACAATATCTTTGCAACCTGCTGCTGAAAGACGATTCATCTTGACAGCACAAGAGTTGCCACCACTACTGTGCAGTTTTACAGTTATTTAAATATTAATTATACAGTAAATAAAAAAGCTAGTTATTGATTATTGATTTTTTATAAGACCTAATACTTATTTCACTTTAAGTTTTACATTATACCACACAGTAAGGCTTTAACTGGCTGCCAAAAGACACAATATCTTTGCAACCTGCTGCCGAAAGATGATTCATCTTGACAGCACAAGAGTTGCCACCACTACTGTGCAGTTTACAGTTATTTAAATATTAATTATACAGTAAATAAAAAAGCTAGTTGTTATTGATTATTGATTTTTTATAAGACCTAATACTTATTTCACTTTAAGTTTTACATTATACCACACAGTAAGGCTTTAACTGGCTGCCAAAAGACACAATATCTTTGCAACCTGCTGCCGAAAGACGATTCATCTTGACAGCACAAGAGTTGCCACCACTACTGTGCAGTTTTATGGTTATTTAAATATTAATTATACAGTAAATGAATAAGCTAGTTATCATTGATTACTACCGGTATTAAATTTTCCCCTCAACATCTTACCGTTGGAGTGTAAATGCCAATATTAACACTATGAGGCCTGGACCTCTCCCTGTGCTGAATAAAATCATCAGGCTTTAGCCATAATAAAATACTAAAGACTCCTTGTCAGGCTTCAAAGTGTTAACCTTATAAATATAAATTATAATTATTTGCCTGTATAATATAATATAATAGATTTATTTATTGTTTTTTAGATGCTTTCAGTTTTTAACTATGTATGGATGTTCTCTGCATTTAAACTTGTAAGAAAACCCAGCAATGTTGGCCTTTGCTTTGGATCAGTCTTTGTTGCCTGTTTTCCCAAATCAATCAAGATTGAACTGTTGACTTCTTTACCAATTATTTTGAACACCCTTCCAAGTGAATAAACATCACTTGCAGAGTTAGGAGGACAGCCTTTTAGTACCTCTGGTGCAATGTGGCTATACACTTCTTGGTATTTTTTACCGGTGGTACTATGCATCCCACGTACTTTTCCAAAGTCTATCAAATAACCTTTCCTTTGGAAAACCAGAACATTGTTAGTTTTCAGATCACAATGTATATAGCCTTTCTGGTGCATGTAGTCTAATGCATCTGTGATGTCATAACAGATGCATAGCCAGTCTTTTATGGACTTGCTCTTTTTTAACTTTTCAAGTTTTGCATCAAACAATAATTTATGGACTGTAATTGATTGATCATTTTCCCCAACAAACTCCATTATCAGAGATAATGGTTTTTTCTCAACTTGAATACCTAGCAAATGTGGTATACATCTGTGGGAAAACGTTTGCATGTAGTTTGCTTCCCTGTATACCATGTCAATGCTCCCATCCATTAACTGCTTTTCTACAACTTTAATGCCAAAGCGTGTAAATTTCTTTAGATAGCAATTACCAAAGGTACCACTACCAACAGATTTGGTAGGTGTATCCTCTAATTCATCATGTGAAATGATATTTATTGCTGGATACTTATTTTTAGTGGAAGTATCAGCAGTTGCAGAACACATCTTTTTCTGAGAACCCTAAGTGTAAAACAAATTCAAGATCACATGTTTGTAAGTAATGACGATTACACCATTAGTTCAAAATATGTTACAGATTTACCATAGAAATCTTAGGGCATACCTTAACATTTTATTTTGGCTAATGCCAGATGATTTTATTTCAGCAGAGTGAGGTGCTAAGATGCACCCTATCCTGTTAATCAGTTAAACACAGGATGAAAGTAAGCTTGGGTCCCGGGCTGGCTCACCTCCATACAAACACCCCCTTACAGTCATTGCGAGAACTCTACGGTAATAAATAATTATAAGTACTGTTAGTAATTGCATGGTATGAGACATAAGTATATGCCTTATACCATGCAATTACTACTTACAGTACACTAGCTTTTAAACTTCCAGTTTGATGAGGGTCATTTTGTAAAATTTTAATGAGGTCAATTACAGGTAGTTGTTAACCCATTCCTGCCTGGCCTGGCTCAACCGGTCCCTACTGAATAAAATTGTCTGGCAGCCAGAGCAAAGTATTAAATACTGTCTTAGGCAGAAGTGAGTTAAACAGGCAGTTTTTCTCATTCCTGCCTAGGACACCCACCCCAGCCTTCCTATGCTGAATAAAATTGTCTGGTGTTAGCCAGAATAAAATATTGTATCCTGTCTTAGGCAGGAATGGCTTAATGAAACCTAGAAAACAAAAACAAAATTCTTAAAATCTGTACGTGACCTTCATCTACTGTATTTTTAGATATGTTATAGATGTATTGATATGTTTAATATTTTTATATTTTATTGTCTTTATATAATAATTATAAAATACAATATACATTAGACAACTCTCAAGGGCAATCTAGTTGCCTGAAGATCGCACTTCTTTATTAAACTTGGAGTAGAAACAAAACGTAATCAATGTTTCTTGACCCAACAGAGTGAGACATAAACCAGCAGTATATTTTAATTAATGCACACTACCAGCACACACACTCATAATCAACCACGTCAACATTGATACAGAATATTAATGGAAAATAAGCTTCATTATAATTTTAGTTATACCTTATTATTTACGCTTACATTACCAAGTAGCTGCTTCAGTTGATTGTTAGCCTCAACACTGTGTTTCCAAAGCCTACGATACTTTGAGGCCTGAGTCTTGTGCTGATCGGCTAACGCACGAACTTCACGTATGGCATCTCCGACAATAAGTTCGCGCTTCTCTTTCGATCTATGCTGCCGCTTTCTTTTCTTGCGGGAGTTGCGCATTTTCCTCGTTTGTTCATTTGTGTGCCTCATTTGTTCACAAATGATTGAAATGAACCACTGTCGCAAGCGTGCCTGAACAAACGCGGGAAAGACAGAACGATTCGCGCTTTTACTTCGTCTTCCGCCGTCTTCCTTATTTGGAGTTGCTATCCATATTTAGAACTCACTCGCGTGATTGTTGCCTAGTAACTGGGAGAACGTGAACAAATAGTATTTTTGTATTAAAGCTCTGGGTGAACCGACTCAACCAACCATGAATTCGAATGCTACTGGATTATTTTGTGGAGTTTCATTTAGAATGAAGACATGCTGCTGCAAAATTAATGATTCCTGCAATACGGAAGGTATAAGTTTATTATTTTATGTCTATTTAAGATAAAGCAGATTAAAATTGGAGGTTATTTTAGTACTAAAATGTGAGCGAATTATATATTTAGGTAAGCTAATAAACTCAATAATAGTCAACATTACTCGAGGAAAACCTTGCCTGTTCACATACTAGTTAACTCGCAAATAATGTATGAAAGGAGAACTACCAAATGAAGAGATTAAAAAGTGCAGAGTCGGACCCTGCTAAGGTAAAACAAAGTGTGAATCACTTTTGTTTATATATTTATATTTTTAACTTTTCAGACACGTAATGCACTGCATGTCTGATGTCTTCTCTTCATTTGGTATAAAACTTAATTACTTTATTTAGTTCCAAATTATTTTGGCTTGAACTTATTCAAAAGGGCCTTCCCATGCTTTATCTGATCCACCATAAGCTTCGTATCTGGACACGACTGAATGTCCTCAGGGATAGCTGTTTTGCCGTTCTTGACAAAGAACTCTCGCTCCCATTGTCGAAGTTGGCCTCGAATTTCACGCATTCTGCACGAAAGCTTGACTTCGATGATTGCCAAGTCGGTCATGTATTCCCCGAAACATTCTTTGTCCTTGGGCCGCCGCTTGTGGCGTTGCCTGCTTTTGTCAAACGCTGAAACTTCCTTCGTGTTCCCCAAGACAAATTCCATAGCTTGTCCCATCTTGGTGCTAGTGCTGAAATTTGTGTCTGCATCTGAAACAATAAAATTGTGTTTACATCAATATTTGATAACGAATATTAATTAGGCTGGGACGATCATGTTCTTTTTATTTTGGTATACAGTATAAACACATACACACATATTATAATATTAGTCAATACTTAATTACTGTATATCGAAATACTAAAATATAATTTTTGTGTTGTATATACCTTTGACAGAATAGTTTTGGTCAACTGTGGCAGTAGCATTTGAACATGCACCAGCCTTGTCGTGTTCAGCTGTTCTGACTGGCTCCAGTTCAACCACATTCTCATCAAGTCCATCCAGAGGTAAGTCTGCATTGCTGTCGGGGACTAATTGAAAAGAGACAATGTTCTCTTCAGGCGGTGCGACTTCTTCTTCATTGGGGGGATTACATTCTGAAACAGGCCCATTTTCTGCCTGTATCTCATCAGGTGTAACTTCTTCAATGGATTGATTATTAGCAGCTACCCCTGGCTCATTTCCTCCCTCAACTGTAGTTACAACTGCACTGCCAGCATTGTCGGTGGAATGAAGAATCTCCATGTTTCCTTCCTCATTTTCAACATAGAGTACTTTTGCTGGAAGAAGTGAAACACCTAAATCATGTAAACACTTTTTCCAGCATTCTTGAAGATACTTCTCTTCACTTTTATGATTGCTAGAACGAAAGTGATGAAGCGAAGGACCTTCAGCATGAGAATCAGGGCACGTTTCCCCATCATGGAACTCAATGTCACCATTCTCTAGCTCAATCCACCATGCTCCTTTACCCACCAGCAGAAAATCACTTACTCGTTCAAGGTGTGCTTGCCAAGAACTGCGATGTTTTTCTATGATTTGATGAGGAATGGTCGTATTTCCATACGGTGGAAGGGAGGATGCAAGCTTAGAAACAGATGCTTGTTGTTTGGAAACACAAGAGCTTTGAAAAGCATTCATCTGTTTCTCAGCTTGCAACCTAATAAAAACATTACCAATAATGTGGCTGGGATGATTAGATGATGTAGCCTTGGTGATGTTGGTGATTGTGTTAAAGACTCTCTCTTGTTCTTCAACGTTGCACGACTTGCCACAAATTAAACGATGCTGGATGGCAGCATGAGTGGTTATGTTGTGGTAGTAGTTGCCATAGACTTTCCGGGTTGTCACATGCTTTAGGTTAAAACCAAATACTTCTCTGCATAGGATCCCGTGGTACCAAGTCATGTTATGAAGTCGAAGGACTGATTTCGGTGTTCGGTCTGAGTCAGAGCTGTAGGCAATCTTCTGAATTTCCACCAATGAATTCAGGAGTTGCTGCACATTTTGTGATGAAATCTGGGTGGAAGCTGACTTGGCAAGGATAATTGATGCACACCGGTAATCGAATGTCCTCTTTGTTTCTTTGGCACCGACAGACAATTTGATTAGTTCTTGGATGGCATTAGCTTCTTTCTCAGGCAAGTGAGCAGGCAGTTCTGCTATGACATTTTCTATATGTTTGCCAACATCATGCAGAGGCTCAAATGTAAGCATTTCATAATTACCACAATTAATGGATGCCAGTGTAGTGGTTGGCTTTGTGTACAGTAAGGCAGGCACCCTTTGAACTCCATGCATCTCCTCTGCTAAAACCTTCTCAAGTTCCTTCTTTGTATTACCCTCGTATACACCTCTGTGATTGAGTTCCTGAATTAACTGCTCCTTCTTCAACTGCTGCAATGGCTTGTAAGCTTTCAACAGAGAATTTGCACGTCCAACGGGTCCTCCTAAAATCAACTTTTGTCGATCTTCCAGAGACATGTAAGCACAGCGAAAACAATAATCCAGCTCGTACACTCTTTTTGCATTTGCACCACACCCAGAACAGTAAAAGTTACCGCCTTTCTGCTGGCCGCATTCAAATTGACGAGCTGGACTATCACCATGAAAGAAGCGCATTATGTCAGTGATACAATGTCCTGCATTTGTTGGAAGCTTAACTTTCATATCTTCCAGGCATTCCAATCTTGTATCAACATAAGCTAGCTGTTCTACATCGGAACTTCCAGATCTGGCAACTATGTAGACCTCTGGTTGTTCAATTGTTGATTGTATATCAACAGTGGTGTTGGTTAACTGGTAATACTCATCAGTTGTAAAGTAGATGGCAGGATCATACAAAGATGATGCCATGAATACCAGATGACCGTGGTTGGCAATCGTGGACAGATCATGCCACACTTTGATGTGTCTTGTCCTTTCCACTTTCTGAAGGCGGGCTCTCATGTCATCCACACTTTCACTCTCATTGTATTCATTGAGGCTTTTTAGTCTTTCGATTAGCTTTTCACAAGGCATAACTCTGTATTCCTCATCTGACGTATGTCGCATGTATGGTTCTTGAGCTTTTAAAGTTCTTTCCCTGATTTCAATGAGTGGTTGTTTCCGCCCCTCCACGTAAAATTCACTCTTTACAATTTCTCCAGAATTGTTTAGTACCAACTTTTCATACTAAAATAGTATTTAAACAAATATCTATATTAAATTACTGTTGAAATTATTACAGAGACCAGATGGGGAAAAACTGTAATCTCATCTAAGCCGTAATGGGTTATGTATTTAATTATTTTATTAATAACATTTTGTTAATGCAGTAGTTGGGTAATGTACATGTACGTATTTTACCTTTCGAGGTGCAATCAGCTGTCCAACTGAATATTCTCCAGATGACACCTTCTTTTTTAACTCCTCCTTCACAACAGCATTGGTTGGTGGAGTTGCCACAGTGATCTCTCCTCCAGCACCTCTGAGTTTCTTTCTTCTTATTCTGGTGTCGCTCGTATTGTTCAGCCTCTTGAACCTGTTGATATTGATGCCAACCGATTTCAACCATTCTTGCGCTATTTGCCCTCCATTCTTTGCAAGTTGGTTACTTTTGTTTTGGACATTGTGACGCCTTGCCAAATCTGACCAGTTAACCAGCGTACCATCTGGAAAGCTCTCAACTTCTGCTTTCATAGCTTCCTTTTCCCATGTCATGTTGGTCAAATCTCCCACAGGATTTCTCTTCCTACTGGCTGCCATGACTCTTTCTTTAGCAATTTCTTTACTTTCAAATGCCATGGCAAGCCGCGAACGCTGGGCTGCTTCCAGGGATTGACGATTACCATAACATCTAAATAGAAATTATAATTTTAGATGTATATACAATACTTGGCTGATGCAATATAATTGTTATTGTTATATTGCCTGCACACTAGTCAACTACAGTATCTGGCACATTATTACTCATTGTGCACATTAAAAGAATGATAGGCTGTAGGAAAATCAAGAAAATCTCTTGGCCCTTAGTTTGCCTCATAGTGGAATTGGAAAGCAGGGTGCATGCATGAAGGCTACAGTATTTTTTCCAGTACTTCCCCTTTATAATTAACTAAATTTAAAATTATCTAGTTTATTATTATACTAACTGTTACAGTAAGTAGTTTTTCATACAATGAAGTGATGCTGTATGTCTGATTAACCTCTTATTAACTCAGATGCATGAATGACATGCAATCATCCTACAGTATTTGTGCAACTTGCACCTGTGATGGACAGGATTCCATTACTACCTGCTTAGTACCATAACTGAAAGCGGTCATTATGGGGATATATCAGACTGGGGTCTTGACTATGGACCGAGCTTGTAAAATGTATAGGGCTGTACATAAAATACAGTGACTATATACAGGGGGCAGGGGTGGATTTCGAACTTCTCGAGGAACATACATGTAGCCCTGATACCCCTAGTAATATAACCTGGTACTTTTATTATCACTCTGCAGTGCAATCCCTGCAATAATACATATAATACATATAATTATGTGACAATGTGTTAATATGTATTAATTACATACCCCTTTGCCCTCCTGTTAATTAAAGATTTCCTCTGTATGAATTAATTCTGACAATATGCTAAGACGGTACACATTAGCATACTGTTTATTGTATATTATATTCATATAGTTTACCTCATAACAGAAGTGCTCGTCCATTGTTCCTCTAAACTAGCTTTTGTTTGTCTCAAGTTGTCCCTTCTTTCTTTTTTTTTCTCAAGCTTTGACTTCTTCGAATCAAGCTGCAACTCCTTGATCTTCGTTAGTGCTTTAGCCAGCGACACGCCACGGGATCTTTCAAAAGCAGGACTGAGTTCCTTATATATTGCTTGAGCTAAATCTGCTGCTTCTCGTTGTGTGGCCTTCACTGGAGTGGGTGCAGGTATTCTTTGAGCAATGTCCTTTGCTGCGACCAATGGAGAACTCTTTAAGTTACTGGAGAATTGCTTGGATGCCACGGGAAAGAAAGACTGTTCTAAGTATCTGCAGTGACAACCTTCGCAACCAGTCAAGCTATGTTCAGCTTTGCGTTGGTGCGATAGTTTACGCCAGTTATCCATAGAGAAGGCTTTCAGATATTGCTCGCGCTCTTGGATTTTGCGTGGATTCCATGTACTGAATTTTTTGCGAAGATCAGGAAGCTTTTTCCTGAAGACTTTCAAATCGATTGCGAAGTTATATCCAACGAATGCCTGTGTGAACCGGGCAAATGTTTCTTGCAACGTACGCTCGCGATGTTCCTTTGGAGATTCGTTCTCGCCGCGTTTGATTTTCGAGGGAACTGCTCTTGTAACTTCCCAAGCAGCAACTTTAGCAAAACCACACGTCTGCGGATGAATAAGACTCACGACCATACTCAATATTCTGAATTTTTTTAACCCATAGCTCAATTCAAAGTTAACCCACTTTCAAAGACGACTTGCTATGTTAGCGCAGAATTTTGAACATTGCGCCAAAAATGTGGTCACGCGCATTATTGTGACAGGTTAATCTGGACAGAACGCAGACCAACTTTACGTCACACAACTATAATATTGCATTTTTACGTTTATAGCTATAGTTAAGAACATTTACGACGAATGGAGAGTTGAAATGCGATGGCATAGATTAGATGATGTTACTACAAACATGTGTTTTATTATATTAAAGCTAATATGTAAGTTATATTATAGCCTGTTTGGTTCCAAGTTATTGTTTTTACGTGCGTTAACTAACCCTAGCCGTTTGTAGACTGAATAAACCCCAATCTGTACATTCAAAAGTGAATGAGCTTCCCTTAGTGCTCCATCATTGTTTTTGTCGCCATTTTCGCGTCGTAGTCGCCATGGCAATGGTTCCAACCGCTGAGATTAGGAGAGATGAGTATGCCGGCTCAAACGACAAAAATGGCGCATTGCTGAGTCTGTTAATCCTTCTAAACTGTTGAACTTCAATGGCTTCGCAGGGAAGGTTTTCGAAGTCTACCGTACGCCTTATATACTGTATTGCTGCAAAATAACCCTAACTTCGTTGCCCTAACTTGAATGTTTGCACTTAAATCTTCTAAAGAACTTTAAATCGAGAAAATTCGTGAGAGTACGGCCATCTTTTGATTTCATCCCAATTATCTTGGTGGTCAATAACGAAATTTCACCGGGGCAAGTTTGGACATTGAAGTACAACCTTATAACTTATTATCTATATGTAGTGATAACTGTGGGAGAACGTCTGTCCTACCCGACAGAACACGTTTTTCAATGTGCTATTTTTACCGATGAATTTAGGCTTATAACTGGTCACGTGACTTCCTGTTACAAAAGTTAGCACTACTAAAAAAAAACCTAAATTCATACAAAGGATATTAACGTAAAAAGCATCCACACTGTTGCAATCGTAGCTTTAAAATAATTTTTCTTTTATTTTCTATGATTTAACTCTGTGAATGTAATTGGACCCAGGCATTAAAGTACCTGAGCGGCTGTATCCATCAATGCCACCAATGATGACGAGGTTCCACCGTATGAGCTTATGGTTGGTGTCTACATGCCACAGGTGGTTAGGACCTTGAACACTGTAAACTCGCCTCTGCAATCTCCCTCTCCTCCTTTGTGCAATTCCAGTTGCATCTACTCTATGCAAACTGTCCCTCAGTCGCACACGCTGGACCTTAATGTTTCTTTGTAAAAGAAGCTGCTTAACCAAACCCTCGCCACAATGAGGAAATTCCTTTGAAATTTCATCCAAGTGATAATCTAATTCTTCGTCAGAAATGTCACAGAATTCTAACTTACTTAGTCCGTAGTCCCTCATCCTTCGGTAATTGTACTCTGCGAAACTGAGAGCATGTTTGAAATTTCCTCAGTTG